>JABCKU010000270.1:0-17721 GCA_018221655.1 Myochromella boudieri | reverse complement strand
TGTATGGAGATATGTAGAAGACTGCCCATAATATGGCAATGGGTCGTAGACAGCGGTAACGCGTTCAATGGACGCGTTGAGTAAGAAATCACGTGATCACGTGACGTTTTCCTTGCCAAAATTTGAAGTCTATGGATATATATTTACCGCAAATTGCATACACACATTCCGCAATCGGACATATACTCCGTAATTACTTATATACTTTGCGAATTATTTTTTGTGCAATGTGGACAGCATAGTGCAATGGATTGGAAGGGCTTTTTTACTACTAATAATCTCTCGTATTCTTTATTAATCCGATTTCAGTGATTGTCGTCGAATGGGAACGATTAAAATATCTATATATATTCGTATTAGTTCATTCTTAATCGATATTATTTGAGCCACAGTGATTGCCATTGAATGTGTACGGCAAAGGGTACCAGGAACTAATTTCCGCAACAATTGATGTAAATCGATACCAGTCCTTCTTACACGATTATTATCGATTACCATTGAATGTATCCGAATTTAGAGATTATCACACACAAATATTCTCTGTTAATCTGTGGTTCTATGCGATCAATCGTGTAAAAGGTTCATTTGCCGTTTAACACAGATTAAATTCGGATCTGAGCGAAAAAGGGTACAAATCCGATCTCATTCGCTGGTACCCGATCTGACACGATCCGATTTTGTCTGGGCCTGAAGCGAGAAGGCGAAAAACAACAAGCAACCGATTATCTCGCAGGGTGGAACAGTTACGGATTTTATCCACGGAACGAAACAAACGACTTAAGAGAGAACTTGCAGAAAAGATCAAATCACGACAGGTAGAGTGTTGCCCCAGTTTCTTGTATTGTGTTGATCTGCTGTTCTTACTAGAGAAGAGATCCTGTCCCTACTTCTGACGAGTCAAGTTCAAGTAGCCATGGCGGGGATGAGACGGAAGAAGACATTTATGTGAGTGTCTATGTAGGACTATGGATGCTTTTCCCAAATCTTCATTAGGTCGATGGTCCGGCACGTTCCACTCGGTCCAAAAAACACGCAGTATCAGAAAGCGAGGTAGCAGTATCAAAGATGATGCACACTCGAACACGGAGTTTTATTAAACCAGGAGCGAACGGCTACATAGAAAGGCCCCTACCAGTTCGTCATATAGCCCAGCCGTACGTATACCGTCGCGTCATTACTGAGTCGTACAGTGTGTTGCATGCGTTGAGAAGGACAAAGAGTGCTTGCTCCGAATTAGCAGCCACAAACATAATCGCTGCTTTAATTGCATTGCAGGACACAGGAGATGTGTGCCCAGCACAAGAAAGTCTGATGGAATCGACGCCATTAACTGTTCGTTAAAGTCGTCTTGCATGTTCAAAGCGATGAGTAATGCTGATCAAGTATGTAGTGCCTAAGATGCAAAACACAAGGATTCATCAGTTGCCTCTACAATCTGGACAGCGCTAGCGCCTGCTGTTTTCGTTATTTTACCGATTTTTCCCGGGATTATCCAGGTACAAAGCACCAATCTTGCAAAATGAAGTCTCAAGAAATGCTGATGATGATCTGTCGATAGCGTATCCAACAAGTAAGAGCTTGATTGAAGATAAGGACCGACGAAAGGGCTATATACACAGTACATGAAATGCTATTACTATCGGATATTTGACGCCTACACCCTTTTGGTTTCTTTTTGAAACTATTTGAAACCACCAAGGAAACTTCCTCGTTGTGCGTCTTGGAACATCTAGTTAAAGTGTCAATCTTAATATCGAGACGCTGCCATTGGTGAACGTACTCCGTGTATCATTGAAGTTCACCTGAGAAAGGATAAACACCTGAATTACTTCGAACTACTAATATAGAATTTTGTAGAATTGACCGCTAAGGGTACAAGACAGTCTGGAGCAGGCACGAACGCCAACAGGGAAAGAATCAAGGAGCGCCGTAGAACCACTCGTCGTCAAGCAACTCCCTAGCACTTAGTCTGTTCTTTGGATCAAGCCTCAAACACCGCCTCCTAAAACGCACAAGCTCAGCCGCTTCACCTTCACCCACCTCCCCGTCCGCATTGCTCAGTACGAAATGTTCAGTTTTATAATGATAATTCCCCGGTTCCTTTTTCAAAGTGCCTGGACGGTCGACGAAATCAGCAACACACCCACAGATTGACAGAGTGAAAATTATTTACACAAACTAGTGAAATACTGCCCCGCCAGCACACTCATGTTCAGCTGATCGGCGTGAAAATCGTCATGCGAGTGGGATAGCATTTGGAAGAGTATCGACTCTGTGGCATCAAGAGGGACACCCTTGACATCCCCTGCCTTGTGTAGAAAGAGGGGAATACCTGTGACGAACTCGTAGACTTTTGAAAGTATTGAGTTAGCATTAACAGTGCAAGTTTTAGAATGAGGGGAGGTTACCAGACAGCCGGATGATCAGATATCGACCTTTTCATTCCAAGGACCACCAAGGTATACCTCAGGCGGACGGCTCTTCGGAACGATCATATCCGTGACCTTGCGACTAATGCGTTGTAATGATGCATGACGTTAGGGGCATCGATGCTAATGAATAAGCTCTAATTACCACTTCCAAAGTCGCCCAACACATACGTGCATGTTGTGAGGTCCTCCAAAGGCGGGAGCGGGAGAGGCTGTACACGGTAGTATGAACAACCCTGTCATAAGATGCCTCCGCCTCGTGCCATCGGGAAGGGTCTGAGGTGAGCAGTTTTTTGATATCCTCCTCGTTGGAGTGCTTGCCATTATCGAGGGAGATATTGTCAGGTTCCACATCCGTGTGAACAACACCTCACTCGGGGATGTGTGAGAGCACGGGGGGTGTGGAGAAGTATCTTCTTCGATAGCGGTAATGGAATACGTGGTAGTATTTTGCTGCGGCAATAGCTTTCGACGTCTTCGCCGAAATTTTGAGTGACGAGACAGGTGTGGTTTCCTGCAGTTCCTTTACCAGGGACGAGAAAATGGTCGACGAGTTGTAAGCAGTGAGGGTTTTGGTTCTGAAGCGAAGTGTTTCAGTACATTGAGTTCGCAGAGTAACCCTCTTTGGCCGAGGTCCGTGCAGCGGCCGGTCAGAGCTTTCAGAGCCAAGTACTGGCGATTACTAGTAGGTCAAGTAAGAATAGGAAGCAAATAATCATTGATTTAGCATACCTCTGCTCCTGAACAAGCCAAGTGCTCGAATTCATGCCCCGACCAGAAGGACCGAATAACGATGGTGGCCTGCACCCAGAATCTCGTTGAACTCGATCTGGGGGAAACCGCCGTAGATTATTTCGGCTGGCATTCCCAGAGGTTCTTCCACGAAGTCGAAATCGACAACACGACGACCTGTTTCCGGGTCGACAGACCAATGCTGGTTGGGTGTTAAAGGTACGGGCGAGTCGTCAGTGCCCGCCCGTGGATCGTCTGTCCAATGACTCGCTGTGTCGCTTTCCTCGGACGATGGTTCCATGCGTAGATAGAGTCTTTGCAAACTAATATATTGATTGGTTAGAAACCTTTGTTTTAGCGCAATTCTGCCAGCAGCAAGCATGAAAGTGCATAACAGAAGGTTCGGAAGAATCGGAACATGGGGTTTTACCAAATTTCACCCAGTGATGTCAGGCGAAAATGTACCAATATCCGGCCATATCCGGGCCGTTCACATGGCTAGTCTAGACGCGATCCCAGGCTTTGTTTGCCATGATCAGTGTCACAGCCGTCATACTCCGTCATGAATCCTCAAGTGTGGCGCATTTCCAATGTCCAGGTACCATCACAGACTCAAGAACACCCTCGACCAACAGCAGGCCCTCACTGCAGACACTGGCCATTACTGAGGTTTGAGATCCAAGGTCTTGACCCGCTCAATTTCAATTCCAATCCCCTATCCTAGTTTCGCAGTGTGGCCCGCGTCCGATACTTGGATTCCAAGATATATAAACCACCCTACGAAGCCCAGTATTCTCTCATCCACCGGCCAGAAACGCTTCCCATCCCGTTTTATCAACTCTGTCCGATATCACGGTTCATGGCTCGTACGACAGTGCTCCGGGACATGCTTACAGTCGGCAAAATAGGAGGCCATGACACCAATCGCGACCATACCCATAAGCTCTCAGTTTACCGGTGATGGTGAGAAGACGAATGGTACACGTACCATGATCTGGAAGCAGCCAGTATGCGCCCACGAACCTTTTTGGGGGACATTCGGATACAAAAGCAGGAGCCACTGCTGAGATGACGCCGATGCCAACACCTGAAATAATGTGTCCCGCATATATCTTGGACTGGCCAGAACTGGAGTCGTTGGCGATTGTAGTAAGGATCTGGGAAGTAACAGCATGAATAGGGTTTCAGAGCATCGCCCTGATCAAGACTTACCGCACTAATAGCGAAGGCTACGGCAAATATCCTCAGCGTATACCTCTCACCAATCTTAGCTGCGGGGAGAAAAACGGTGTGAGCATGTGAATAGGACGGCTGGATAGAAAAATGATTTTATGTAAAAAAGCGTCCAATGAGACAAGTACGAAAACGATACCGTCAATGATAAGGACGAAGAAGGGGTGGTAAAACTGGAGAGCCAAAACACATACCGGATATTGAAGGACATCCAAAAATTCCAAAAAAAGCCCTTGCTTGTAACAGGGGCACCACATTCGAAGACACCGCGCTCATCTTGGCCGTGATTTCGACCCATTCTCATCCACCAACCCGAACTGTTGCTTCAAGTACAGCGAAGCCACGACGCCCCCTCTTGATGTCAGTGGGCCCTTAATATAAGTTCACTATCGGACGACGAAAAAGCCGTCATAAGGACGTACGCAATGCCGCTGGTAGACGAATGATGATAGTATGTCAGCCCCCGTGGACGTGGTCGGACTTCTGGCGAGAAACCACGTACGTATCATACCCGAAGAGGAATGCCCAAGTGCATGATGAACGCCAGCCCCTAGTAACGACGACTCCATTAATACCAAGTTCTACCTCAACAACACAAAAAATGATAACACTCACAATGCACTCGAGCGTTCTTGAAGACGCTACTATCCATGATGCCCACACTCAAGGATAATTGCCGCCCCCATTATCTAGGAGCAACGTTCAAGGGGACGAACCAGGAATTCATCCATGCGTTGGAGTGTTCGACCGTGTGGTTGGAGACAACACCAACGTATTTGTTGATGTTAGGATCAGTTCTGCCAGTTTTCTCCTCCACCACCCCACTTGTAGTCCACTTGTAAACAGCCAATTGTCTTGATGTAAGCCCTAGTCCTGTCTTTGACATCTACGACACATATTATTCATGGCACAGTCAGTAATGACGTTATTGAATACGTTGTGGATTTTAAACGACTTAGGTGATACTCCCCATAGCGTATCATGACGCCACGCTCTCGACTTTCCGATCATTTCGTGCGCTAGCTAGGAAACATGCTGTAAGGTTCTTGGAAGGATCCACTGGTTATACCTCAATATTTTCGTATACCCTCGATCTTCTGCCGCATGTAGATTTCAGTGTAGCAAGTCCCACTTCAACGATCGAACTGTTTCCAGCTTTCGCAAGGATCCTTTCAAGTTTTCTCTTGGCTTCCTGGCCTGTGATCGTCAAATTACTGCTACAGATGCCATTGAAACTCATAGCAAGCCCTTTGACGCCAAACCCACAACTTTCGGCCCTTCGTACATGCTATCCTTTTCAGCTGGTAGCCATTTTTATGAAGATACAAACGGCACTGGTGATTTACCCCTACACGAAGTGGTCAAGGCGGATTCTGATTGTGCAGTTACCATCCTCAAAATTAACCACTTGCGCGGTTTCGATCTGCTTCGTCTGTGGGATCGAGTTGGCAAGTAATTCTATCGAATTCGACTGACGTTCAACCTTTTGTCCTGATGATCGCCAGACCTAACGTTACTTCTCTCAAACTTAAGCAAACGGATTCCCTAATTATATGCGGAATGATTTCAAGTTGCCTCGTGCCCGCGCAAGTGCCACTTTGCCTGCGATCCGGATGTCGAAACTAGTTTAAATATAAACGGCCCTTGACGAGAAGACAACCTACTTATCGCCTCTTATTGTGTTCCCTGGCTCTAGCTACTACACACTGCCATTTTTTTCGGCCTGAACATGGACGTGATCCTCAATGATCCAGAAATTGCACGAAAAATTGTCGCCCTTCTAGGACACGAGCTTCAGAAGGCCAAAACCACTGTACATCAGCTTCAAGCTGGACGAGTATGTGGGACAGATAATATTCTAGCCGCTATCTAATTATTGCCGCCCTCTTATAACCAGGAACCCTGTGAAAGTGAAACGGAAGTGGGGAAGAAGTCAGAAGTAAACCCCGGATCGGTACGACTACCTGATAATTATACATTACTACTAACTCAACACGACGACATTCCAGAGACAGAAAATGCCCCAGACGACAAACTGTGACCGTACGGCCATAGAATATTCCATCAACGTGGATGAAGTAAACAAGACGCTAGAGACAACCATCCAGGAGCTCGAGCTAATGAATCAACTACTCAAAGAGAAAATCGACATCTTGGTGGCTGTAATCATTCCTCTACGCCGCAGTACCTCTCTCTAAGCTGTCTGGTAGGAAAAATATACCTCTACGTCGGAGGAGTCAAACACAGATGCCATACCGCACCAAAAGGTAGTATAGTTTTGCCTCTCCTTTGCATTTCACACTCCTCATTCTATTGCAATAGGAAACCGAGGACTATGGAAATGAACTATTGGAAACACTCAAACAAATTGTGAGCGGACGAGAGGCTTTGGAACTTTTCTCATCACTTACTGTGTCAGATTGTCATACCGGCCCCAGTTATCCGTACAGATAGTGACACAGTGGAGTGGCCAGGGCGGGCCAGCAACTCCGAAGAGCGGGATGAGGTTCTTAACGGTTCTTTTGATAAGCTTGCACTGCTGATATTTCCAAAGATCCATGCCGCCCATGACGCATATATCCAAGAGCTCGAAGAAAAGGTGGAAAATCTCGAAGCCCAGAACGCCGAACTCACTGCAAGCAAGGTAAAAACAAAGTACTTTCCACGTTCGTTGATAAGTATTGACTTTCTTGCAGACTCAAGTCTCGCGCGTTACTACCGACTTGGTGTGTATCTTAACTTTCTCCAAAGAACACTGGTTCATGACTATCGATATAGAATATCAACGCCGAATTTCAACAATTCATGAAAGCGCTTCCGGACCCCCCAGAGCTGCCAGATTACAAGACCCTATCTCCTGTTTATAGTGATCGCTCGTGTAGCAAGCCCATCTTTAAGCAACATCTGGAGCTGGTGAGCTGTCTCCGTATCTTGATCTGAATGGTATCGCTCATCAGTCGTCGCCTTAGACCCATGAGCCGGACGGGTAACCGTCTCCGTATTAAATACTGATGGCTCTCCTTAACTGATTAACTGATTCGCCAGGTATCGCTCAGATTTCCTGTTCTTTTCACGTGGACAATTACGCTGGATGAACCATCACATATTGGTATTCGGACCGCTTTTCGCCTTCAAGAAAGGCCAGTGGAAGGACGAGATTGCATTTTCGCTGTTACACGGTCGAACCATGGATTTGTTCTACTCAGCTCCTAAAGGCGTGCACTATTCCGGTACCTTCCGGTGTCACCACGGGCGTCACTGGTTTCCAGAGGGCTGTCAGATATCCGGCAAGCTTGTGAGTATTTCCTGAGGCATTGTAGACATCGTATTTATACCTTACATTTGATAGTGTGCGCAAGACATCGCTGAAGCCCAAGAAGTCGAGGGTACGGCCTTGAGGCCTTGGCAGCTAAGCAAACTTTACAAGGACGGCGTTTTGAAGGCAGACTGTCTGGTGCTTGAATGCGTGGGCTTCAACCATGTCTTGTACGATAGACTTCGTCAGGACCAAGCCCAGGACCAAACCCCCGAATGACCACAATCAAGTATGTGTTCAGCTAAGATGACCACCATTTTTTAAAGTTGTGACGAGAGCAAGTGACCAGCAGCCGGAAAGTGATCAAGTCGAAGGTACCTGATCCACCAAATAACACGAGCTAGGTTTTATAGACCATATGGACACACCTGTTGTTACGCACTGTTTAGAGATTGAGTGGGCCAGCTAGCTTTCGAGTATAAAGTTTTAAACGAGCGAGTACAGTACTCGACAGTGTCGGCCACCCATTATAGTTATGTGGCTGTGCTCCCACATGTCGGCCCGAAGTATTCCGGTTGGCCATTTCTTTTTCTTCCAGTCAACATTGTTCTCTATTTAAGCGCATACTATGCTTTTGAAGCTCTCCCTCCAACAACCTTTCACTTGTAACGTCTGTTCATCCTCAACCGCATAGCCGAAATTTCCGCCCATTCACCAAAGGTACAGCGACGCGTTACACATTGCAACCACAAATTTAAACATCGAATAGTTAGATAATGATCATTGACGATTGAACGAATGGACGAATCCTTTGACGAATATCTTGCCCGCATAAAGGTTGGTGATCTGGAGGAACAGAAAATTACCTTAGAACAGACCATCTGCCAAGCCAGAGCTGTCTATCGAATGATTTACAACGGGCGAAAGTCACGGTTCCTACGCCTCCCATACGAAATCTTGGCGCTCATATTGGAGCATGCGTGTTTATCAAAGTGCGGTAGTATGCCGGAGACAACTGTGTCGGCAATTTCGAACCATTTACGTGATGTTGCACTCAGAGTGAGCTCACTCTGGACAAAGATCGACATTTCGGTTGCAAAACCTACTATGGCGTACCTGGCGTATCTGGAAAGATCCCAGTATCGGCCCTTATTCATTACTTTGAACTTCTGTGGCTCGTCAGAGCCCCAACAGCATCAAGATACCTGGGTACATATACGCCCAGCTATGAGCCGTTGTCACCGTCTCCATATCAAAGCCGACCAAAATCCGTTGCGCACAATCTACCCGATCCTCCGACACTTGCAGAAATGCCCAATGGTTTTGTTGGAAAAGTTATCAATAGACCTCAAAGACTACGACGATCCTCAGGACATAGTTGCCCCGCAGCCCATTTTTCTCCCTTCATTCGCAGCGCCTCGATTGAGATCCCTGGATCTTTGTCAATTTGGCTTGCAGACACATCTGCCTCCCGTCTCTGGTTTGACCACATTGTACCTACACCGTGTCCTTCCGGAGACGCGTTGGACCTGCACCGCATTCCAACAGTTTATTTCGTATTTGCCTCGCCTTTCCAGGCTATCAGTCCATGGTTGCCCTCTTTCGAACCCTGGCGAATTCAATGCATCTCACAAACTTATATTTCCTTCTCTTCACATCCTTCGTCTGTGTTATGACGATGATGAAGCAGACTCTTTTCCACCACTTTGGTTTCATGCCGAAGCTCCAGTTCTTGAAACACTCCACCTTGTTAACTCCTACCCTCTCGATGTAGAAGAGTTGGCGGAGGCCATCGGATCCACCCCCATTTTCCCATCGATACAGCACTTCGTGAATGACGACGCCACCTACAATATAGACGGATATCACCTGCTTGGCGCAATATTCCCTTCAGTGAAGTATTTCACCTGCATTAACGATCTCAATCCCGCCATTGAAAGCCTACGGAAATTTGATGACTTGTGGCCGAAGTTGCAGAGCTTGCGTCTCTGGGGAGATGTTAACGCGGACGTAAACAACTTCAAGATACGTGATATGTTACAAGAAAGAATCGAAAGGAAGCAGTCAATCCCAACATTGTGCATCTCGAATAAGCCCCCGATGTTTCCCAATTGGTTACTCCGAGAATATGTTGCCTTGGAACTGATTTGTCGACCTCCGTATTGGCCCGAGTGGGTAACATTATGAAACACGTTTTTGGTGAGCATCTGCTGAACCTTATCCCGTGTATGAGCTGAGGCTATATACAAGTGCTTAGATTAATCTATCAGGCTGTAAGCTCAGCCTTAGTTGTGGGTCGCGTCTATCGCAGGTGTTTTATTACTGAAATCCCGATAGGCAAACACCGAATAACTTGATATATAAAGTAATTCACCACTATGTGTGTGTAGGGAGTTTTGTCCAACATGTATTGCTAAGGAACAAAGCCGCTATTTGGCCTAGCCTAGTCATCGGCGATCCACGAATTGCCAGGTTCGTCATCTCAAACTTACATAAAGGGACCGTGGTTCCTGTCATTTTGGCTGACAGTGAGCAACAAAACTCCAATTTGTTTACGTCACACGTCAACCATTCACTGCTACTGCTGCTACTATTGGTTCCGTGGTTTGTTTCCAATCTGACACCCTCCATTATGTCCCGCTGTGTTCCATCTGCTTCACCGTCGCTCTATCCGACTGTAGCGGCTGCCGAGGATGCAGAGCTGGCTACCGAGATGCTCCAGCTTCTTGGGCGGGAGCTGAAGGTCGCGAGAAAGAAGATAGAGGAGCTGGAGAATGCCGCTTATGAGGTATGCGTCATCGGTCTTCCCTACTAGAACAGTTCACTCAACAGCGTGAAGAAACCTAGTTCCAAAGACAAACATGGCGAGGTGGTTGGTGGTGCAAGTATGAAGCTTGAAATAGAACTGATTCGGATCTTTGTACAGGAAATCACGACCCTCACTGAACAAGTCTTCGACTTGGTTGGTATACTCTTTTTTTTGGAGATATGGTTGTCACTATATTAACGATGTATTATTCCCAGCGCCAACAAATTATTAACCTTGAGGCGGCACACAAAATACAGATCTCTCGAGCAGAGACGGCTGAAGCAATTCTCCAAGTATCTAGGGTAGCTACGAAAAAGGTCAAATTCTTAATTCGGATCGATCTATGTAAAAACGGTCTATGTCGGGTACTCATATCCAAGTAATGCAGGAAGAAGGCGACGGGGGAATCACGTCCATGGCTGCCCGAGAAGAAGATTTGTGGACGGCATGTCCCTCCCATGAACCACCACAAGTGAGCTCTCGGGAACGGCTTCAGAGCACGGGGGACCTCGGAGAGAGGTTAGAGCAAGAAACTATTGCTCACATCTTTTTGCCAGGTATACATGGAAATGGTGCTTCGTCTCAATGGCGCCGAAGCGGAAAATAAATCTCTGACTCAAAGGTTAGAGGAAGATGTAGGCCGGGCACATGGTTCTTAACTCTGCCTACTAAAGAACCCTCCCTAGGCGCAAAAATTAGCAACACTCCAGGAGGAACTTACAAGAGCGAAGCTTGAACTGAAACACCGTGCCAAGGAGGAACGGGTACTGCGGATGGCAAGTGCTCTTGGATTGTGAAATTTCTCAGAGTCGGTTCTTTATACACGCATCAGAAATGTGAAGAGCTTCAGAACGCTCACGAACTTTCAACAACTACCACCGAGGATGGTGGACAAGATATAGATATTCGAGCAAGTTTCCCCTTAACCTTCCCGGCTTTGAATACGCTAACGGTTCGGTAGCTTGAGCTTACATCTTTAGCCTCGAAGCTTGAGACGATGAGAGAGAAACGCAAGAAGCTGAAGTCAGCCAAAGTCGTGTTACGCCAAGTGAGAGCCCAATTTTTACTTTCATGTCCCCTTTGACCCGGTTCGGCACTCCCAGAAAGCTAATAAACAGGTATGCAAATCCATCACTAAATGTTTTGTTTGCCCATTCCACAACTGCAGCGAGGTGACATAGAGGCCCTCGAAAGCAGAGTTGAGACGCTGCAAATGGGGTCCAGTATCCTAAGCGAAGAAAACCGAGCATTACGAGAGGTTCGTTGATTATTCACTCCATAATAAAAAACTGCTGACGCTCTATTTCAGGAGGTATCCCAGATAAAAAAGAAGGTATGTGACTGGGCAGGCGCTTCATTTTTGTAGTATTGGATCTAATTTAACCAGCTCCTCCATTCTCATCAAACAGTGTGTGTCAGTTCTATAAGTCGCCTACCAACCCTCAATTTCATTCTTTAGATACACTTCTACCATTCCGCCAAATTTTCCGAACACATTTCAAGTCTACCAATCCCTGATATTCGCCCCCAAAATCATAACCTCCTCCCAGTTGGTAACAGTAGGATTAACTTGCGTTCATATCTCTCATCAGTGGGTAACTTTATCTTTGAGTAGTGTTTGACTAAATTTCTTACGAGGACACCCAGGATCCAATATTGGAACAGTGTGTTATTTTCTACCTTTTACTTGACTGCCAGATTTACAGTACTTTATAGATGCATCCATAGCTATATTCGGTGCAGCGCTGTTAAGTGGTATAATTCATGTCATGGCCTCGCCTTTACGCACTCGGCCCAACAAGAGTCGAGTGAAGATAACTTGAAGTGGGCACCCATGGGCTTTTTCTCTAGAGCCCATGGTCAGACTAGGGAGCTATTCTATGCAGAAGGACGGAAGCTTTTCTATGCCGGGACCTATATGTGCCACGAGACACGCGAGTGGTGCGAAGAAGGGGTTATCTGCCCAGACGACGATGGCGTAACTATGCTTTCCACTTACCACAAACAAACTTTTCTCAATGTATCATAGATACTGGATGCCATTGTCAACGCCCCAAGGCCCGAACCCAATATTGTGACTCAACGAGGAAAGGATCATGTTACTCAACTTTACAAAGACGGGATCTTGAAAGTCGATACTTTGATTCTGCAATGTACCGGGTTCAATCACGCACTGTACAACAAGCTACTGCAAATCCATAATAACTCATCTCAGCACGTAAACAAGGAATTGCCCCAGAAACGTAAAAACCAAGCGTATGATGAACATAAGAAGAAAAAGGCGAAATTTTAGACGGCTACTATGGGTATAACCGCTTGGACTTGAACTTTGGTAAGAACCTTTTTTCAAAACATTCCACAGGCGCTCATTACTGAATGGAACTTGTAATTTCAGACCTAACGATGATTACTATTAAAAATAACTAAAATCAAACATCGAAGCTCAGCTGTATGACGTGCACGAGCCTTGTGCTGTGCTAGCTGCAGGGGTATCATTGGTTTGTAGCAGCGAATACTTACCATTCACACATGATCATATTCTGTACAATGCCAACGAGACCAGACGGAATGACCAAACCAACGAACGATAGGTGCTCACTGTACGTACGCACAGATGCTTACCTGATTTACTACGGACGAATCTGAATATCAGTGTAACGTTAACTTTTGAGGACATAATAGGCGATGCAGTTGAACGTAGGCAACAATGAGCGTAGGTTCGCGATAGAGAATTGTCCAGCCAAGTACTTCATGTTCCTGAGATTAGATTTGTACCCGCGACCATCACCTGCTGAGTATATCGGGTAATCGATATGATCGTTCCCAACTCTCCACTCTTTGATCCTTCGATCAGCCTTCGACGTTCCCTTGCTAAAATCAAATATCCCATCCCTTCCACCACAGGATGGATTCAATACGTGTTGATCCAGAACTAGCACAAGAGATGGTTACACTCTTAGGGCGTGAACTGAAAGCTGCAAGGCAAACCATCCAAACCATGAAGGCTGAATCGGACCACAACGACAAGGTATCTGGCACTTCACCGTCTTTCAAATGCGTCTCGTAACTTAGGCTCATGCACACCTAGAACCAGGAGCTCGAAACTGCTAGAAGGGAGATAGTTATGCTCAGCGCACAGCTCGAGCTCGCTGAAGAGGTATCTAGGTATACGACATGAACTATGGTTGAGAGGTTAACACATGTTGTGAGAATGCGCGACGCGATGCTTCAGAATTAAAGAATGCATTGGAGGAGATTGATAAACTGAAAGCCAAAGGGGAACCTGCAGATGGTGGAACTCTAGTAACTTATCGTCCCATTTGCATATCCACACCTTCAAGATTTTTGATGTGCCTTGTCTTTGCAGCTCTATGACAATGTAGAATTCAAACGATTTATGAAACATCTGAAGGCCCCAAATGGCCAGCCGCATAGGAAAAGCCTCGACCCCATCTACAATAATGCCAAATGCTCAAAAATGGAGTTGAGAGATTATTTAGACTCAGTGGGTGTCTCGAGCCGTTATTTTGCATTGTGTCCTTAGTTTACTGATACCTACTAGATGAATATATCTAGGTACCCTCCATTTTCGATTGATCTACATTTCAAGGCTCAAACTGGAACTTACGCAGTGATTTCCTGTATTTCCCTGGTTGCCTACGGTGGAGTGTTGGGGTGTATAATGCTTTGGCATTTGGCCCGCTCCATGTACTCGAGAAAAGCACTTCTATCTTTGAAGGCTTGCATGGACAAGAACTCGATTTATACCATAGCGTCGGACAGGGTGTGCATTATGCTGGGGTCTACAGATGCCACCATGCGCGTCGCTGGTTTCCTGATGGAGTACGACTTCCCAAAGACATTGTAAGTTTTTCAGCTGCATTAGAACATCTCCCTAATATTCGTCTGCCATTAGTCATTCAAAGCATTTGTCGAGGCCCAAGAAGAAGTGGGCTCAAAAACTGGCCATCTCAACGAAATGTACAGAGATGGTGGTGCTAAAGCAGACTTTCTGGTGTTGGAGTGCGTCGGCTTTAACCACGCGCTGTATGAAACCCTTCGCCAAGATGTTACTATGCCCTCGAAACGCCAACTACAAGATCAGGACGACAACGGCCCCCAGTGCAGACGGAAAAGGGTCAAAACCACAGATTAGCGATCACTGAGGATGCTCGGACTGTGCAATGCTACACATCGGTACCGCTTGTAATCTTGTAGGTATACCTGCGATAAAGCCTTCAAGATTTCAGTGCTACGCCTTTGACTTCCAGTTACGAGGAAATATACGTGAAGGCAGAAGATGGACTGACCGAAGTCATATGACTGCATTGGCATCTTCCACTTTACGTTAGTGAAGGCTCGGCAATCTCGCCGATCTCCGTCTGAGAAGTTCGTCGAACATGGAACTTGGCAGCGTCGAACGTATGTCTCCCACGCCATTTACCAATAAACCTACTACTCTATCGTTATTCTCGACCATGTCCGCTACCGATGACACTGCTGAACTGGCTTCAGAGATGATGCAGCTTCTTGGGCGAGAGTTGAAGGCTGCAAGGAAGGAGTTAGATGAACTTAAGCGCGGCACTTCTAAGGTACGTTACACCAGTTTTCTCAACCACAAAGCACAACCTGAACAAGACAAAGGGTCCAAATCTCCGCCAAGCATCAATGTCTGGTGACCAAATGGTTAGCGGGAAGCGGACGATGCTTGTATAGCGCTGAATGATTTCCCAGGAAAACGATAACCATGCTAAACAAGTGTTCAATTTAGTATGCACATTCTCGGCAACTCTATCCTCCATTGCTAAATGTACTTCATTTCCAGCGTCAGCAGCTCGTTGACCTTAACGCTACACTCCAATTACAGATCACCCGAACAGAGACAGCTGAAGCCTCATTGGCGCTACTGCAGGCATCGAAGAAAGTCACAAAGAAGGTCAGGGCTGTCGATGATTACATACTTTTCCACCATATCTTAACAGCACTCAGGAGGAAGATACGGACGACTTGGCGGCAGTGTTGCAGGGAGAAAATTCAAGCGAGGTGTGTTGAACCGGTCAGTGTAGTCATATGAGACTAGTAACGAGAACGCTCTAGACTGCTCGGAGTCGTGACGACGACGCGCTACAGGTTCAGCTACGGGAGTCCGAAGCTGTGAGTGCCATTCCTCATGGATTGGAAAGATGTTTACGTTTTCAAGGCTTATGCAGAAATAAGTCTTCGTCTCAATGGGGTAGAGGTAGAGAAGAAATCTCTAGCTCGGCGGCTGGGTGAAGATGTGCGACAATAGTTTGACATCTTCCGAGTGCCTGATCTAAGCCGTGCTTTGTAGATTCGGAAGATTGCAACCCTAGAAGAAGCGCTTACGAGTACCACGCAGCAACTAAAGCATCAGACCGAGAGTGGATGTTTACTCCAGAAGGTAAGTGCTTGTTGAACTCTCAACTTTCAGAGTTGGTCATCAGTTTATTAGCGGTATGAAGAACTTGAAAATACGCTCCGCGCTATGAAGGAAGACAGAAGAATACAGCCGCCCTTCGTACAAGAAAGCAATGAATTTCACATGGTAGGTCGTCATACAGCCAATCTTCCACCAGTTTTATGTGCATTTGAATCTAAAGAAGTGCTTGAAGGAAGCGACCTCCATAAATGAGAAATGTATGACAAATACAGATGCTCAGGTAATGGTAGTTTACTCTGAACGTTGATATGCGCATCCCAATTCTCCAACAGCTTGAGGTTGACTCGTTGAGGGCCAAACTGGAAAATATGAAGAGGAGACGCGACAAATACAAAGCGGCAACGGCTTCGTTGCGTCAAGTCAGTTTTGGCTTTTCTTTACCTCTATCCGACTTTGATTTTCTTTCTTGTTTAACAGACCTGTGAAGAGCAAGTATGTGGCCAACGGCTTGCATATACTGTTTGATTTAATTTGTACAACAGAGAGGCAGCATTGAAACGCTTAAAAGTACAATCACTACTCTGAAAAATGATTCCAACACCCTAAACAGAGAAAATACAACTCTGCGACAAGTCAGCCAATCTTCATCCCCTACCCTCAGATACTCACCAAGTATCTTAGGAAATGGAGAAAATGGTAGCAAATAATACTGTTCATCAGTCGCGCAGGGTGCGTCTCTGTTATTTCCACCGAACGTCGTCTAAATTATATATACATAGTTTTACACTTCGGCGAAGTTCATTACATTCATGTCCAAGTTCCCCATGCCCGAGGTTCGACCAGACACCCGTGACCTCCTGCCCATCGGCCACCACCAACTCAATGTAGACCACCATCTGCGTTCAGTAAGTAATAAGACCTACTGTATCTTATATCTGTCCACCGCTGATATCAGCAATCTCCTAAAGAATCCCGTATTAGAGCGGTATGTGGCTTACCCTTTATTTACCGTGAATGATTCTTTTGAGGTCCGTTAGATATGCCTGTGCGGCCCTTGAATGTCATGCCCTTAGATGGTATAATCCGTGTCACGCCCTCGCTTTCCTCCCTTCCATCCAGCATGAGCTCAGCGGTGGAACGGCATGGTCAGCCTCTGCGGTGATTTCCCCACTCATTGGGCAAGTCAGACACCTCTTCTTTCGAGACGATCAGAACATGTTTTATGCGGGAACATATAAGTGCCTTTCAACCACGGAATGGTCCAAGGAAGGAGTCATATGCCCGAGTAATCAAAATGTTCGTAGCACCCCGACTTATCCCCGATCCTTCCTCACAAATACCTTAGGTGGTTCAAGCTGTTATCAACGCTCCACGGCCTAAGAACAATATTATCGCTTGTGACGGGGAGGCGAAAGTAACACAGTTATATATGGAGGGAACCATCAGGCTCGACACTATGATCTTACAGTGTACTGGGTTCAATCATGCCCTGTACAATAGGCTGTTGGCACTACACAAAGAGAAGCAGTCTCCCAACAAAGGGAAGCAGTCTCTCAAACGCAAAGCCCAACATCAAGACGGCCGCCAGTCGAAGAAGGTAAAGTCCAGCAGCAACAAGGGCGCCAGACACGGTGCGAACCATTGCTTACTGCTAGTCCACATTCTAATAGTAGCCTATCATAACTCAACAGGAGGTAACAAGAAATAGGCTGACACGAGTATCCATGACATACGATATGAGTACAAGCTATTGAAGAGAAACGCTTAGTGTGAATAGGGGGGTAGTGTTGGATACAAGACTCAGCCGTGCGTAGGAACGACTGTATTTAGTGGTAGATACCTGTTGGATACAAGACTGTAT
>JABCKU010000269.1:4403-17799 GCA_018221655.1 Myochromella boudieri | reverse complement strand
GTAATGTGTAACAAAAACTGCATTGATTCGCTGGTAACACATTACAGTTGAATGTCAATACTATGTGATTGCATGTCGTTGGTATTTCAATGATGGGCCATTGGTGTTTGAGTCTCTGGCCACGGGTGTTTCCGTGACGGGGTCATGCATTCCTAGCCCCCCGGACAACCAGGGCCAACCAGTCATTGCACGTCGCAGTCGCCCAACAACCCTCCACCATGCCCCCATTCATATACCCAACGCCAGTAATCTCTGGGTTCAAGGAGAAAATCGATGCTCTTCTCGTTCAAGGTGTGTTATTGGGCACCAAATGACGTTCATGCACCTAATAACGAGTCTTAAGGTGATCGGTTGTACGTCGGAACGTCAACGGGAAACCTGCACATATACCGCGTGGATGAGGCCAGCAGTAGGTGTCTCGTAAACCGCTACCTTGCTCCACTGATTCCTGACAGATGACAGCGAAGGAAGTATAACTCTGGTGGAGGTGAAGAAGAGCTTGACTAGAAGGTCAATTGAACAGCTTGGGTATATCAAGGATATCAATTCTTTGGTCGTCCTCTCTGGTAAGTTACAATATAAACCCATTGCACTATGTAATAAAAAGTTTTACGAAGAGGCGACGGTCACACTGTATCCATTACCGACCCTTTCACCACCAACGCCACTCATCAAAGCTAAAGCGGCGTTCTCGTTTGCAGTTTATTCATCAGTGCAGCACATTGAACCAGTTGAAACGCCAACCGACTTCTCTGGCGCAGGGTTCACCAAGCCCACGCCGATTCCAGCTCTCGTTACACAACTTCTGGTTGGGTGCCGTAGGAAGGTCGTTCTTTACTCGTGGAGAGACGGTGAAGCTCAGGAGCAGAAGGTAAGTCGGAAGTGCTTTGTGCTACGCGCGTAATTCCTCATTTTAATTTCTAGGAAGCCACATCGCCACATTCAGCGCGTATAATATCATACATGAACCATGAGACCGCATGTTTCGCCTATTCACCCACGGATTATGCAATGTTCTCGATATCCTCCATGACGGCAGTTGATATCACTATACCACTTCCCGTCTCCGTCTCGGCAGGATCAACTGCCATGGGTGCATTTACCGGGCTAACCGGCTACATGACATTAGGACTTGGTGCCAAGTCGAAGCCAGCCTCGGCCAGAATTAGCGACACAGAAGTTCTTATCTCTAAAGACGGTACACCTACTCAGTCCTATCCGCCTTATTTCTTGTAAGAATCCTGACACAATGTATCATATAGGTGAGGGACTTGTAATAGGGCCGGACACTAATGTATCTCGCTCAGCTTCCATCGAATGGCCAGCACCTCCGGAGGAATTGGGTAAATATTGCCCGTAATCATTTCCCTATCACTCCTGAAGAACATTTACAGCGTTTGTCAAACCTTATATATTTTCCATTCTCCCCCCAGGCTCTGTCCCATCGCAACATCCTGAATCCTCGACTACTGGGTTGTCCAATCCTCAATTAAATCGCATACCAACGAATGTGATTCAAATCCGTTCATCCCTTTCTCTTCTTCCGTCACAGAACATACCATTCCCTTTCAATACATCTACCTCAACCTCCACTCTACCAGGAACTACTTCAAACGCAACCATCCGTCTTTTAGCACCCTCGCCCCTGGGAAAGCCGCCATTGTACCTCGTAACAACTCCAACGGATAGGGCCACCGCAGCCGCCGACGGTAGCACGATTTGGCAAATGAAGATGCGGTCTTGGGATGAACAGATCGACGAATTAGTGGAAGCTGGCCGGTATGCGGATGCGTTAGCGTTGCTCGATACAATTGAGGCGGTTATGCTGCCCGACAAGGTCAAGATATGGCTCCTGACCCACTGATAGCTCTCTAACCTCCTTTTCCTTAGGATGCAAAGCGAATACGGATCCGTGCCCTCAATGCTGTTGCTGACTACCGAGACGGCAAATTTGATGAAGCAATTGACACTTTCATTGAGCTCGATTTCAACCCTGCAAAAGTGGTAGCATTATACCCGGAGCAAGTAGCCGGCCGCCTCTCCGTTCCTCTTGAAGGTTGGATACCACTATATGGAGGTCCCACACCTGCCTTGAATGTTGAAAGCTCGACGCCATCTGACTCTGATGAGACTGAACAGGATCAGAGTAAGGATAATCACGCCAAGTCGTCCACGGCAGAGTTATTGGACACAATCTCTATGCCTATCCCCGAATCAATACGTGGACGAATAAATACGGGACTGGGAGCCATCATGCGATCCGTACCACCAGCAAAGGAAGATCCTGTGCCAACTGCCAGTGGAAAGCCAAAAAAACCTGTCGTTGGTAATGTCATTCTTTGGGAACTTTAACATCAAATTTTAACTGTTTACTCTCCAGACAACCTGAACAGATCAATTGAGGCCTTGTTGCGCTATTGCACTGATCGCCGACCAAAGCTACACAAAGCCCTCGAGGCGGTGCGGATTACACCGGAAAATCAGTCCCATGAGATTGCACCTCTTTCGGAAGCTTCTGTTGATGAGCTGTTTGCTCTACCAAATGCACCTTTGACATCTTTGACACCCGAACAATTACTGCGTTGTGCGCAGATTGTCGATACGGTGCTTTATAAGTCGTATATTACCATTCACTCCAGGTTGTTGGGATCGCTATGTCGCGTCCCGAATTATTGTGAGGTATCTGAAGTTGAAGAGGATCTACATGCGCGTCAGGTAACAGGTCCAACATGATTTTCATCCTTCCCGAGTGTTGACACTACTACCAGAAATATGCGGAGTTGATCGATCTGTATAATGGTAAAAAGATGCACTCGCAAGCCTTGGTATTACTCAGACAGTGCGTTAACACCCTCGTTTAGTTGTGCAATCCCTGAAGCGGGAAATTATTCAGACTTGGAGAGAAAGAAGAAGACGCAGAGGACAAACTTGGGCCTTCAATACGTTATCTCCAAAAGCTGGGACCAGAACATCTTCAGCAAATCTTCGATTCGTCGCTTTGGATTTTTGCCATCGACCCTAACATGGCGTTTGATGTGAGTTTCAGCCCGTCATTTTACTCGCAGTATTAATACTTTTTTAACAGATTTTCACCTCCGAAGACGTGGAGTTGCCAAGGCAGGAAGTCTCCAACTTCCTTGGGGGGATTGATTCTCAAATCAATGTGCGATTTCTGGAGTACATCATTGAAGAAAGACATGAAGAGATCCCTACTTTCCATGATCGCCTGGCGGAACTTTATGTAAACATAACTCTTGCGTCGAGAAAAAGGGGTGATGAACGTATGCTAGTCTTCGTTCTGGAATATTATGAATTCAAATCTTATGGTCAACATTCTAGAAGCAGAGAACAATGTATACACCAAACTCCTGCAATTTATCAGCGTCAACAATCACTACAGCATCGATCGTTTGTATGGAGCCTTATCACCTACAGGTATGACATTCGCTTCTTTTCAGCCTTTAAGTCCCTTTACATAAGGTCGCAGAACTTTTCGAAGCTCGAGCCATCCTATTGGGACGGCTCAATCGACACGACCAAGCTCTTGAACTTTATGTATATCAAATGCATGAGTATCTGAAAGCGGAAGAGTAAGCGTATGCACCCCTTAATCTCAAGCCATGTTTTCATATCCGGTTGCAGATATTGCAAACGAGTTTACCAGCCAGGTACAGAGACAAAAGATGTCTTCCTCACGCTGTTACGGCTCTACCTTCGGCCAACCGTCACCACCACGGCAGACCTCCTTACCCCCGCTTTAGGCCTAATTAGCCGTCAAAATGCGCGTCTAGATGTCGTGGAGACCTTACAACTACTACCCCCTCTTGTCACGGCACAGGATGTTCGTAGGTTCCTTATCGAAGCTCTGCGAGCACCAATCTTCGATACAAACGTCATTCGCAATATTGGCAAGGCTAGGC
Source organism: Myochromella boudieri (assembly GCA_018221655.1). NCBI lineage: Eukaryota > Fungi > Basidiomycota > Agaricomycetes > Agaricales > Lyophyllaceae > Myochromella > Myochromella boudieri. The sequence continues at coordinate 13,879 of JABCKU010000269.1, read as the reverse complement.
ACGATCAAATCAGCAGGAAATTGATGTTCTTGCAGACTAATCGGGTAAAAGTTACTGATAGTCGAATGTGTGTCAGGTTCATCTTGCTTAAACTATTGATTATTGACTGGCCCTTCTAGATGCCCACAGTGCCATAAGCGTATAGGTAACAGTGTAATAGCGGTCCATGCTCCTCGGTAAGTCTTTTGGATATGCACGTTTTGATTTTCTTTAACTTCTGGGGCTCATTGGGCAGGGGTGAGGTGACACATTATCAATGTCGGGAATTATTTTCACGGCGCTTATTGAACGAGATCAAACGATAGAATCAGACAACTCTCAAATGGAAGTAACTTAGACTCATGTAATGTTATCCACTGGTTGGGAGATGTTGGGCACTCTTTAGGTAAACACATACCCCGTGACCGCGTTCTCTCCAAGTATTTCATCAGTTGGTTGGATAACAGTAAGGTGGCGCAGGTCGAACTTGGATATTCAGTTTCTATGTAGTATGCATATTGTACATGATGATGTTGGTAGAGTACAGCAGAACGACTAATCTACTTGTATAGTTACAGTATAGATACAAGATAAAATCACAGGAAAGCAAGTTACCTACACGAGATGCCCATAAATGAGCAATCTTGCGGAGGGTTACTTTTTCTTTTTACAGGTATGCGCGCCGCTTGACACCACGAACAGCCTCTTTGATAATCGAGAGCCAGCTTAAAACTCTGTCCATTTCATCCCAGGAGCCGACAATGCCCGCCTCAACTTTGCGCATTAACAGCCGTCGGATGGCACGTGTATCATCGTCGTCATTCTCCATCAAAGTTGGAGTGACAGAGGGGCAGGAGGACGTGGCGGAGTTGATGGATGATAGGGATGCGATACTTGGGCGGAGGGATAGAGTATAACCAAGAGCTCCAGGGGTACCCACATCTTGGATATTTTGAGAGATGGACGCCTTCTCGTCAATAGCAGCTGTGTGAAGGTCTACTAACATAGCTTCGCGTTTCTGTTGGCATGCATTAGATACGACAATACCTCAGTGAAGCAGGAAAAAAAACCTTGATGGCCCTCTTGACGATCCGTTCCGCTCTGGTGAGAGAATGACGAGCATTGTGTATGAATTGTTCCGCCTGAAAAGCATTCAGTCAACTGAACTGCATAAAATATAGTGGCTACTTACTGAAGTTAGACATTCTTCAACGGTTTGTAGATCACGTTTAGAGGCATTGAGTACGACATTGGAGGTTCGCAGGGCTGCTTCGATTCGCACATCAAAGGCGACATCCTCGATACATTCAGCTTCCGACTCATAGAGGTCTCCTGCCGATTTAGCCTGGCGTCCTGCATTGCAGCCATGTCCGTCGACGTCATAAACGATGCGTAGCCTCGTAGTGGGAGCTTTTTCCTGAACCTTTTCCTGGTGTACAATGCGCTTGATCCATTTTTTGAACCTGCCTGATTTCGGTGGTGATATTTCTCGTGAGTCTACTTTCCGGTTGCAAGATGAGCTTTCCCGTATTTTGTCTTGTAGCTTCCGATGTTTCTTCTCGAGTTGTTTGAGTTTCACATCCATCCCAGGGCTGGCGAATTCATTCCACTCTGCACCTGCTACCTCCATTTTGTGTCTATGCTCAGTGAGCTCGTGTTCAACTACCATAAGTTCAGCAAGATAGTCGGCAGAGGAAGAGGCGTCGGAAGTCAAAAGTCCTTCTAACCAATCAGCCCAAGTAACCGACTTGGAGGGGTATGAGGACCGTGGAGTAAGAGGAAGTGTTTGTGATGCTACGGAGACGTGGCGGTCGTCAACGTGGTGTAGATTTGCTACCGAAGTCATCGACGCGGCCCTGCTCGGCTGATTGAACATTGTCATCTGGGAGTCCTCCGAGTCTCTTGCTTTTCTTCTGCGGAAAAGGTCGAAACCTTTGTCCCCTAGCTTGTCGATGGCGGCCTGAGTAACATGCTCTCGCAGTATGTGAACTTTTTCAGAGTTGGAGCGCAGTTCATGTAATTCCTTTTCGGCTTCGTCGATACGGGAGCAGAATTGGTGGATGATGCCTTGATTTAGATGAGAGGCTTCTTCTAGGAGGCTGGTAATTCGGCTAAGAGTGATGGGATCAGTGGAATGGTTGATGGACAGGGAGGTGGAGCGAAGGTTGACGAGCAGTTGGTGAGCCGATTCTTCGACGTTCAAGTCCGAAACGGGGCAGAGAGAGGCTGTATCATCGTATACGGGGATCTGGTACTCGGAGAAGGAAACTAAAGATGCAAAGGAGCCAATGGCTCGGATAGTGCGCGTAGACAACGAGGACACAGAACGTAATCTCTCAGCATTCTCCCCAAAAGCAGCGCGGAACTCAGGTTTGGCAACCTCTAAGGCGGTCAAGCTGTATAAAAAAGAAAAACGCGATTAGTGAGTATGATGAAAGTTTATTAAATAATAAAAAGTACTGACCCACGAGAATTACGCATCTCCCGCACCGTGCCCTTCATGTCAAGCTCAAGGAGAATTGTTAATACATTGATACAATGGCCATGCTCCGCAGCAATATGGATACATGTTTCGTCGTTTTTATCTCTGGCGGACAGGGGTGCGCGGAGATCACGGATGAGGTGTACAGTGAATTGATACAGGGCTAGTGCATGTTCTGGGCTCTCAGATGGTAGGTGTACAGACTGTGCAAGAATGTGTAGCGGCGTAAAATGTTCGTGAACAGTGAAGAGGGCAACTTCGGCGCCGGCACAGTACAAAGCATCCAGAATATCATTACATGGTGGTTGTGCCGCGGCACAGTGGTGAATAGGGCTCCAGCCGTTGGTGTCTGGGCGGTTCACGAGGAGTGGGACAGACATAGGGTACAATGCTGATGGAGATGACGGAGGTAAAGCAGGTGAAAAGAGCAACGAGCGGAGGAACGGTAAATCTGACGAAATGACGGAAGAAATGAGTGTATCTGTTAACCTCAAGTTGCCTTGGTTCGTAAAGACGGTAAGAGGGGGTGGCTCGAGGCTGTCGGATGGCATTGCAGAATACGCTAGCTGCAAGAGCTCCTCGGAATCCGAATAAAGTTTGTTACGTTCCGCGGACTATGTTCATCATGAATGCTGAGAGTAGGCGTAGGTGACACTGCAACGTACTTGACTTTCTCGCCATCGATGACGGCGTAATATAGATTCGCAGAGCCAGAGAATTTGAGGATGGTCAAGCGAAAACTGCACTGACGTTCGATGATTGCAATCGCGGAAATCGGGCCGAGCACCATGGGATAGCTACGAATATACAGCGTTAGCAAGCTCGGCGTTCTGTAGAAATAGCGATATTGACGTACCAGAAGCTGTACGACATGTAGACCACCATCACGGGCAGCATCTGGAAGAAATATATCAGCGACGCGGCGAGGAACGGAGCGGGGGCATTCTTACACATGAGCGCGGTCGCCCCATGAGCATCCATACCGTCAACAGACACGGCATCGGAACTATCTTGGAGCAGTATCCGCACTGCCTCCGCCATATTGAGCCAAGCTGCCATGCCAAGAGGTATTACACCATTCATCGTGCTCTGGGGAGCGTTCAGAGTGAAAAGAGAAATGCTGGGGTGATTGAGAAGGAGCCGGATAGAATTCAAGCGTCTAGGCGTCATGAACGACGCGTCAGACGCGTCGATATCCTGCCAGCTGTTGGGGAGAGGGTCAGCGAGTCCTGATATTAGGCAGGAAAAGTAGATCTTTGCATACTGTTCTCCCGCTACTGCACACATGAGGGCGGTTCTGCCCGCGCTGTCGAGACTATTAACGTCCGCGCCCTGTTCAAGAGCACGCGCAACTGCCTCGTCGTCGCCCTCCATGGCAGCAGCGTGCAATCCGAGCTGGTTAAATGAGTGTTGGACGTGTTCCATCATGAGTATAGGTAGTAATGAGCCGTGATAGTGCCAAAGTGGGGGACGAGACAAAAAGGATAGCTTGCAAGGGAAGGGGAACAATATGAAGCAGAGAAAAGAACTGGATGGGAGAAAGAAGCAGAGAAGGTCAGAGCCTAGTAAAGAATTTTGTCGTTTTTTCGTCCAAGTTTGCGTCAAGGTATTTTTTTTTAGGAAGAAGCGAGAAGTTTGGAAGTCTTCATAAGTAGTGGTGTATACGTTGAATGGGAACCCACCACTCGGGTAAGCACGCAACGAGGCCTATTGTGGGCATCAGAAAAATTGTGGGACCCTGAACATATACTCTTTTGGGCATTCGCATAAACCTGAGGTCAATGGGATTTTATGGCCGATTGTCGTAAGCGAGCCCATGAGAGGGCCGGCATTGTTCCCCTCCGCCCCATTCAACGCATAATGGCTGTCCCCAGTGAGCACACAGTGCCTCACATGGCTTTCAGTCTTACTGCACAAGAGTCTGAGGCTTAGCTGGCATGGCGATGATGCGTATTCTCATGTTGTTGCGTTAATCTCAGGTTGTGGGCGGCGTCGGCAGCTGTGACTTGATGATGGACACACTTTGACATTCCCAACAGCCTCGAGGCTTGGGATTTGACTGGGGGAACGGGAAAAGCAGCATACGGATATGGAAAGTACAAGGGCTGCGCTGACACGGTTGACTGCGAGTTGAACGGGCAGAATCTTCGAACGAAGAAGATGACAGCTTTCGAAGACAGATTTCATTGACGCCATCGCTGTTTGGCGAATATTTGCATCCATGATCAGTGACAACTCAAATACTCAGTTCAGCTAGTACAACGTCTTGCAGATCATGGAAGACCCAGATGAATGTTTTAAATTGGTCAAGGCTGCTGTGCCATCTTTAATGGAATGCATAGACATTGGTATTGGAACCATAACAAGCATGACGCCTGTTCGGAGCTTACTTCCATTGTGTGGGATATCGAGTATTGACAGGCAGGCAGATAAAGGGAGATCTGTGCTCAAGAGCCATCGATCGCCTGCACTCAAGGGGAGGATCAGAAATATATATATTTGAATGGCATATAACTGTCCTTTCGGACAAGTTGCTCCCCACAAAGCCGCCAGGACGTGGATTGGATCCATGGAGGTGTGATCAACAATGTCCATTTAGATGCAAATTCAGGAGAAAGTCTCATGTTCAGGGAAACCCATGAGAGATGTACGTATACATTGAGAGAGGAGAGGTAATACTCGTTATTGATTGTTAAAAATATGTAGTGCGATGATAAAAGTGAGACTTCAAAAAGGATATGAAGTATGTAGAGTTGTGTGAATGTAGATTTACATTATGGGGAGGAAACGGCAGGGGTGGGGGGTTGTCTCCAATAAACTCGTAGTCTGGCATACGGAGTGGGAAATGAGGAACGACGGTTCATGGATGATAGCGGCGATGAAAATAAAAATGCTGGTGATGCTGATGACGTGCGTAGGGTAACGATTACAATGAATGGAGCGGAGTCAGGACCATAGAGTATTTAGAGGACGACGTGAATCGAATATTTGAAGGCGGGGTGGGTGGCGAATGAGATGAGATTCGAAGAGGGTTCAATATACACTGCCACCACAGACAAACTTTCTCAGGCTTCCACACGTCAAAAGGGCGGGGTAGCCCTGAGTAATAAATAAGTGATAAGAAAAGTCTATAGGAAGGCTTCCCGGCCCAGTGTAGCCTAGCATTCAATATAGGCGTAAGTTCTCATGGCATTAATAGTTTGGGTAAGAGAACATACCTTGACTTGCTCGAAGTTCCCAATGGCCCTGTCAAGATCCCAACCATTTCCAGTAAGGCAGTCGATGGAGAATCGAACGTTCAACCCTGTGCGCTGGCACACCTGCATCACAAGATTCCTCTGAGGCTCGGGCTAAGAGAATACAGAGAAGGATCAGAACCTCTTGACATGAGAAAAGCGCGAGATAATCATACCATAGCAGCTAGGGCTGCTTGAGGGTCAAAGGCTGGTGGTTGCGGCTGTGGCTGCGGCTGTGGTGGTTGCAGCTGTTGCGGCTGGGATGGGGGCTGCGGTGGCGCGGAGTTTGCTGCCGCCGTCCGCGCTATCTGCTCCTGGCGAGATATCGCCTGAACCAGCATAGGACCGGGTTTCCATGCTTCATGACTAGAGTACACTCGAACCATCCATTGGTCTGACACGATAGCGACATCCCAACCATTGAGTTTCGCACTAGGCAAGTATATGAGTGACACCGCCGGAGGGAAGATAGACGGCGGCAAAGTGTAAAACGTACCGTGAATTCTCAGCTGCAGGAACCAATATAAACGAGCGGTCAAATGATCGAATGCCGTCTGCACCAACTGTTGAAATGTTCAATCAGACAGGGTCGAAGAAAACGTGAATTTGCGTACCTTCAGTGAATTGACCATGGATATTCAATAACAACCCCATTCCAGTTCCGTGCGGAACAGGGAAGGAATCTAAACAAAATTTCTCTGGAGGGCCAGTGATGTCATGCTTAGTTGTTGGAAGGGTCAGGAGTGCCTTGACAATCTGGTCACCGCCAATGTGAAGGCTCTTGTACGCCAGGTCATAGTCCCCATTCAATCGGGAGAGATTGCGTGAACCATTGTCTAGCCATGACTTCCAAGTAAGCTTGGTTTGATTAGGCAAGCTTGTGTGGAAGCCTTGCACACGTGCGCGTGCGGCTATCGTTGTATTGGCAGAGAAGGAAAATGTAGCAGAAGGGTGGTAAGCATCGCTAAGAGATGCGCGTTGTGTGTCAAGAGCATTAAAAAAGCTGGTATGACATATGAGGAAGTAGAATGGATTGGAGAATGCAGATTACTGACCGGGCTAAGAAATTGCTGATGATGCCTCCGTCAACACCTGTGATAAATGAGGGGCCCATGTCGCACGGGAAAGTTGTCGCGGCGGGTGCCGGTGCTGGAGTTGGTGCTACTGAAGGAGCAGGACGATCGAAGGCTATTTGAGCGATGGCTACTTGGTCGAGTACCTCCAGCGTCACACAGTTTTTCAATACAGCCCTATAGAATCTAATAAGTACCATCCGATTTCTGAGATAGTTATCACAAACTTTCTATACTGGTCCGGATTCTCCTTCATCCCATTTGTCTGTATAGGATTTCCCAGTAGTATCAACTCCCGAAGATGGGACAATCGCCCTTTTCGTGAGGACAAAGCGTCAAGCTCTTTCATCTCTGAAAAGAGGTTTCCTTGCAGAGAAAGATTTTCGAGTTGAGGGAGGTAGTGAGAGAGGTATTGGAGATGCCTGCCCCTTAGCTTGTTGTTGGCAAGGGAAAGTGTTCGGACCTTGACAAAGGATTAAATCATGAAGTGTCCATATATAACAAAGTATTCACCTTGGGCGTAAGTTGGCTAGCGATTTTAAAAAGAACGGCCGCGTTCCGTGAATCACCGCCACTCCCAGGAACGGTGAGGTCGTTCTTCTTCACTACCTCGTCATCGAGCAAAGACTGCAGAACATGCAATTAGGACTTGTATTTGCAAAACAATGGGCCGGGTACGGCGAGAATGAACAGTGTCGGGGTGCAGGGAACTCGTTCTATTCCATTAGCCGACCAGGACCCTGAAAGTCTTACCTCAAGATTAAGAAACTGTGTTTCTTTGTTCCACCGCTTGTTCACAAGCTCCTTATAAGCGTCTACACCCCTGAGTTTCGCCTTGACCCTTGGTGCAGAAAGGGGATTAGCACTCGTCCCAGGTGGGCGCACTCTCACGCGTGAAGCACCCCGTATTGAGAGGTCTGACGGTCCGGGTTGTGATACTGAGCCCACACGCTGCGGAATCGGTGATCGGTAAGTATGTGATTTATGGCGCAGTAAGTGATAGAGCAAAAAGTGAAGAAACAAAGGACTTGTTCCCTTTGTTCTGCCACAAATATAGGAACATAGCAAAAGGTGAAAGGGGCACAGGGACTCACCACGCGTGGTTCACGGATATCCTTTATATCCAGTAGGCGAGGTCGATGGCTCCTAATCTTTGACGACGCCTTGCGCCCTCCTGGCTTGTCCGTGAGGTCTCTCATAGTGGCATCACGGTCGATAAGGCCAGCACTGCGTAGGGCGTTGCTGGCAATGGCTCTCGAGCCTGGCGCGGGTGTTGAGCTCGAGAACATGGGATTTGGGGGGAGTGGCGAGGAAATGGTGGGTGAATGGGGAGAAGGAATACACAATAAAGGCTGGTATAAGCGTGGTTCTGCACAAAGCTGTGCGTTGAGTCAAAAAGGGATGCACCATCCGAAGTTCCCACGACTCGGTTAGTCACCGGACTTCCGCACTTGTTGAATGGACGCGGAACCGTGCCTATACTTTTTTTTTAAAAAGATGCATTATGTTATAATGGTTTGAGGGCGAAAGGTGTATTAGAAACCCAACAAGCATTATACTAAAAGTAAAGGATAGCAAAAGACGAAGGCATAGCAATATGGTATCACTACGATCCAATCGGCTGTCACTCGTCAGACTCAGATTCATCAAAATCATCTTCAGGAAACAAGCATGGTCCCTGAAACAAGCCATCCACCTCCTTCAACCGCAAATCGACTGGCGGAGGCAATTTGGGATGTTGATCTTTCATGGTATTCCGTATGCTGGAACTTGAAATTTTAACACCTTTTGTTGTGTTGTCATCAGCGCTTTGGGCATGTACAGCGTTACCGTTAGTAGGTCCTGATGGCATAGAAAACGATCTTGAAGACTCCAGAAAACCGGGGGCTAGTCGTTCACCATCGTCGTTTTCATTCGCCGATACACCCAAATTGAGAGCCAACGCGGACGAAACGAGAGAAGACTTTACACAAGCGGCTGATTGTAGAGCGTCTGATATCCGTACCCTCGTATTACTTGATGACGTTGATGAGGAGCGTTTTTCGTCAGAGTCGTCATATTCGGTTAGATTCAGTGTCGGTGAGAGTTTCTTTGCCGCAAGGAGCAGCCGAAATGGTGATTGCACTGTTTCAAGGTCCTCAAGAGGGGAAGGGGTGTGAAAACATTCCGAAGCGACTGGAGAAAGCTGTGATATGGAACTAGGCGGTTTGTACAGTTGCGTATCATCGCATTTCACCTGAGTGCATTCTGATTTGGGTGCGTCAAACTGAGGTGTTGAAGAGATGCATTTCTTAGACTCCAAAAGGATGCGAAATGGTGACTGCATCTCTGTAAAACCGTTGTAGGGGGAGGGCGTCCGGAAAGCGGAACTTATGCGGGAAGGAACATAACTTAGGACTTGGTTCATGTCTTCGACGCGTAGACTCTGTTTCCAGTGCTTCGAGGGACTGGGAGTCCGTGGCTGATCCTGTTCATGTGTCGCCAAGTACAGCGGCCAGGTGTGCATTGGAAGCTCCTCATTAGGCCGCCGGGGCGATAGCCCTAATATAACGCCGATCGAATGCCAGGGGTTTTTATGTTCGTAGAGGTTGTTCGAAGGCAAAGCCGGTACCTGGGAAGGAGAAGTCTGATATCTGTAAGCATCCTTGTCTTCTGAAAACGGCTCGAGTAAACTCGGAGAACAATCGCGTGCATCCGGGAGGTGGT
>JABCKU010000268.1:0-17837 GCA_018221655.1 Myochromella boudieri | reverse complement strand
TCAGAATATAGCAGAGGGATAGGCTATTAATGGAACATTACAAAAGTACAAAACATTGGGACGGTTTTTTGAGCCACTGTAGATCTTTCAGATCAAGCCAATCAGTCCTCCTATCTGTCTCAACCATTTTCAACCACTCCAGCCTGTACATTCTCCATTTCCACTGCCCAAATATATATGAATAATTCTATTATATATTCTCATACACCTCTGATATCCCCTAATCTGCCAGATATCTGATATTAGGCCAATCAGTCCTCTTTTCTGTCTCCACCATTTTCAACACTCCAGCTTGTGTATTCTCCATTTCCACTGCTCAGATATGTATGAATAATTCTATTATATGTTCTCATACACCTCTGATATTCCCTAACCTGCCAGATATCTGATATTAGGCCAATCAGTCCTCCTTTCTGTCTCCACCATTTTCACCAGCTTGTATATTCTCCATTTCCACTGCCCAGATATGTATGAATAATTCTGTTATATATTCTCATACATCTCTGATATCCTCTTACCTGCCAGATATCTGATATTAGGCCAATCAGTCCTCCTTTTTGTCTCCACCACTTGTGAAACATTCCAGCCTGTGTATCCCTTCTGTCTACCACTCAAATATGTAAGAAATGATTCCAAAATATGTTCCTATATATCTCTAACATCCTCTAATTTGTTAGATCTGTAAGATCAGGCTCAGAATTCTGCTTTTCATTTCCACCATGGCTACAGATCAAAGTGATGAAGGTATGTATTAATATTTTTAATAAGAAAACTGATATTCACCATGTCATTAGACTTATATTTTGATTCATATGATAGGCTAGGGCTAGGGGATGATTTTTTTGCTGAATTATCTCTTGGTAATGTAGGGCCTCTGGCTGGGTATTCTAGGTAAGTTTTATTATATTTATTAATATCAAAGACTTATATAAAAACAAGTAGTGAACTTTCTGGAAGCCCTGGCTCTCTTTCCTTTCTGCCACCACCTGACTCAGAGTATCTGACATCTGATATGCACCATCAGGTTGAGTCTTTGTCTAAAGTCCTTGAACCTGTACCTTTTCCAGGTTCCTCTGTGTTAGTCACAGATTCTGAATCTATAAGAAGTAGTATAGATGTTATAGTCACTTCTGGGAAGCAGATGGCTCCATTGTTTGGGCTCAATTCCCACTCTGATCATGTTACTGGGTCTATTGCTCTGGGTGCCAGTTTGGCCAGTTCCAATATGTCTATTGATTTTGATGAATCAGGATTATATCCTAGCCATCATGCTATGCATGGCAGTAGCAGTAGTGCTCTTGAAATTACCTTGGAAACTGGTGTTTTAGATCATGGTGCCCAGCGTAAACCTGGCAGACCATGCATACATCCTGTTAAATCAGGTGAAAAGCGCCCTGTTGGCCGCCCTAAAGCTGTTGCTACAAATCGGGGGCCAAGATTTACATCACTTGATCAGATGCCATTACGCAACCCAGATACCCCTCGTAATGCAATTCCAAAATATGCATCTGTTTTCAACTGGCGAACAAATAATGTACAGCTAGAACTGCCAATACCTGTTACAGAAAATGACAGTGCTATACCTGATATATCTAGGCATCCTGCTGGTGCCCAGTATATTATTCCTGACAATGATGCTTCATATGTCATCAATGAGGATGATTATGATTATAAAATTGGAACAGAAAGTCTTGATATACCTGAAGTACCTGACTCTGCTGATCCGTCAATGGAAGGTCTTTTAGATGAGCCAGAATCATCCTCACAGCATAGTAAACAAGTACCCTCATCTTGGTTTAGGAAACTTCTTGAAAAACAGCTTGAATTTGTCAAAAAGCGTGATGGTAATGGAAATCTGTGTGTCTATGATATCACACAAGATTTCCGGCTTCCTAGAAAGTCCAATTGGTTCAGTATGCTTGCTGAAAAAACACTTCATCCTCAAGCATTATACAATCCACGATTCTTTTATTGGAATCCATTAATTCTTGTAAAAATCAAATGTCCCACATGTGGAGCTTGGTTGATACGCCATGGCCTTCAAGAATGTCCTAGGCGCTGTGTTGATTTTGACAACTGTTTTTGGATTATTGCTGCTCGCTACAAATGTCCTATATGTAAAAATGATTCTGGAAAGGAAACTGTTACATTTACTAGTACGGACTCAAGAATCATCCAAGCACTGCCCAAAGCATTACAAGCAGAGTTTCCTATTGTGTTAACACAGGGAAGTGCTATGACTAAGCAATTATTATCTCTAGAGCAATCCGTATTCCAGAAGGGCATGGGTACCAAGCAGTTCTCTGATGTTATAAAAATACAGCATCAGAAAGGATTTGATCAGTTACATCTACAATATTTACATATGATTGATGATACTCGTCTTGAACCACCCTGGAATAATGTTCAATTTGAACCATTTTCTACATTTGCAGATTCCCAAGGTTACAGTGGATATGTCCCATCATCACAGTAGTTTCGTGATGTGTATGATCAATTCATAGAGTCTCATCTTTCAAGAATGTATCAGTATAGTGCCATGCTAAGTGCTCAAATTTGCTCTATTGATCATTCACACAAGATTACTAAGCGCATTGTGCAACAAAATGGTGTACCCATTTTTGTTGGCTTGCTTACTTTCTCAAATGAATACAATGAAATATTGGAGATGGCTTTAGTTGCAACCAAGTCCCATAGTCAATTTGAAGCAGCTTTGGATAGCATTCGAGAAGACTTAGAATTATATGGCCATAAAGATCAACCACTTATGGTATACACTGATAACATGGCAGATAAGCCTTTCCTGGAAAAATGCTTTCCATCACTTTTAAAAAATGTTCAGTCAGTTGATAAACATGCAGAATTACCCACATTCACAGTTCCACACTCTGTAAATAAATATGTTAAATCAACTGCAACTCTGATTGATACAGCATTAAGAACAATATTTGATGATCTTCAAAATCTTTCAGAGAATGAAACTATTACAGTTGGATTCAAAATTGAATAGAATGTGTATACCAATTCACCTGGGACTGCTGTAAATCAAAACACAGCAATTGTTGGAATTGCTTATGGCAATAACATTTATATTTGTCAACTATCACAAGTAATGGACAAGAACAAAAAATTCCCACAAGAACTAAAGAATTTTTTACTTGAGCCACGCATAATCAAGGTGGGACGTGGTGTTCAGAATTACTTGAAACGATTACAGAATGAAGCTGAATCAAGTACCAATTTTGTGGGAGGTATTGATCTTGCTCACATGGCCAAAGGCTGTGGAGCATCACCAAATGCTAAAGTTGGGCTTGCAGAATTAAGTGGGCTAGTTTTAAAACTACAGCTAGAAAAAGATGAAAACATCAGGATTAGTTCACATTGGACAGACAAAGAGCTGTCTCAGGCACAAATTGATTATGTTGCCAATGATGTATATGCTTCTTTGGCTATTTACAACAAACTAAAAGTATTACAAGCATTTGGAAATGTTCCTGAAAATGCTGAACCTGGTTTACAAGTCTCAGTATATCAAGAAGATGGGCGGAAGCTCATTACATATGGATCATGGTCAGAGCTGAATTTGATCGAGAACACAATTATTGATGGAATCAGACTTCAATCAAATATAAAAAAATATGCTGTGATTCAAGTTGAGAAAGTTATGGTACCAGGAGCAATTATCAAAGCTCACAACAACCAAATACTCAAGCAGTTTGGTACTCCACCATATAATATTATTTGCATGTGGAATCAAGTCTATGTGTCTGAATTTCATTTGGAAGAGCATATTTCCCAGTCAGAAATGAATATAAATTCTTCTATATCAGCTGATGAGCTCAAATCAATAGACAATCCAGAAACAAGCCTTGACCTATCTGATAATATATGGAATGATGTTGATGAAATGTTGGATTCCTCTGATACTAATAGCCTACATCTTGAGCATGATAAGACAAGCCAACTCATGGGACAAGAAATGCTTGCTAATTCTGGAAAGAATATTACTAAGATGCTTCCATCTCAGATTGTAAAAGACCCATGGCACGTCTTTCATATGATTTATATAGCAAAAACACATGGATTGCGGGTAACCTTTGCTCGAGCACTAAGAGATGCAATGTTTATTATAAATCCACAAAATAAGGCATTAGTTGAGGCACGACTTCTTAAAGAAGGCTCTACATGGGAAGAAAAGTTGAAGTATCAATCCAAATATCTATGGCGCCTTGTGCGTAGAACTATTCCACCACCTGAGCAACTTTATAAACTTGTGGCAAACATATTCAAAACATATGGATCTTTAAAGGATTCTGTGACAGGGCAGCCCTTGTTCAATGCCAGTGCATGGAAGAATGCTAAGAATATTTTAAAGTTAGTAGAAGCTGGATATGTCTCAGATCCTCCAGGAATTCCTCTGTATTACAAGGCTGGGCTTGATAGAAAGTATGGTGGTCTTACAATCTGGCGATGTGTCAGAGGAACAAATGGAATTGAAGGAGGAATTCATCATCCAATTCATACAGCTTTCCCTGACAGCTCCATATCTGCTCAGCATGCAGTCAATCGTCTAGCAGACTTCCAGTTATATCATAATTTGAAGATCGGAACATCAAACAGAAGAGGGAAACAGTTTGATGGCCATACTGATATTTGGTTGTATGATGAACTGCAAACTTTGATTGAAAAAGTGAGAGACCTTGTTCCAAATTCATATGTGATTAAAGGTTGGACAAATGGACAAATGTATGTCCAATCAAAACGAGTATCTGGAATTTTACCAATTCCAAATAATATATGTCTACAAGCTGCAATGAACCCATCTATTTCTACTGATAAACATCAGAAGAAACATTGGTACTTGGCATCAAGACAAGGCACTCAGCATGCAGTAATAGCAGTCCATACTACAGAGGAGAAACAATTATTCTCAAAATTAATGAAAGACAGCCCTGCATTCAATTGCAGCAAACAGCCTAATTGGAAACAGGCAGTTATAGTTTGGAACAGAGACAATGTTGATGGTAAATGTGTGTTCTATAAGGTATAACTATATTTATTGAGCTTTCAAAAATTATTAATATATTTACCAGCTGAAGGAACACTTAATATCCTATTTTAATATATGGAAGACCCAGGTCTCACACTATATAACAGAATCACAGACACATCCTCAGAGGCGTGCAGTGGATACTCAAATAAATGATCCATTAAGATCTACCCAAATTATTCATCATCCTGTGTCATTTCCTGAGCCATCTGTTCCTAGTGCTGGGTTATTACCTCCACAAGCCACTCCATCACCTCAGCCACATTTTATTAATATTCCGGAATCAAGCAGTGCCCAACAAATGTCTACACATACAAGAGGAACCAAGAGAAAGCAGACTGGTGATCAGCCACCTTCGCAAAATTCATCTAACAATAAACAAAAAAGAACTAAGATATGCTGGAAATGCTTTCTAGAAGATTGTCCAGGGCGTGGTGGGAAAAAGTTTTGTATGAATGCATGTGCTGATTGTGGCAATAGGCAATGCAATGGGCGGGCTAGTCGTTATAAAACACAGAATTGTGAGATGAAAGAAAGGGAAAAGGCTGGAATTTAAATAAATGGATATGTATTTGTAGTCTATTTAAAATGAAAATATATTATATATTCAACTTTACCATTCAGCTCCTCCACTATTTAGCACTGGAAAGCAATATCTTATCAATATCTTATCTAGATCTTCCGCTTTTCCCCTTTCTTCTCTTACCTTTTTGGGTTGTTTTTAATTAATTAATAATCACCCACAAACATGAGTACCAGGCCAAAGTTTTAGATGTACAAGAACAGCCAAAAAAATCAGATATTTCAGTTTCTAATTCAGTGATGGAGAAATTTTCCGTTTATCTGTTATTTCCCGTTCAACTGACTTTAAAATTGAAATTTGTGTATTAAGTGTGGTTTTCAACTATACAGAAGATTCGTTTCATCCGGGGTGATAGCAAACTGGGTGGGGTATAGTCACTAATCCGGGTACGCTCACTGAAGTTCAGGTGCTACACATTGGAGCGGCCGGTGGGGCCTCGAACAATTAGAAATTGAAAGATTATGTACCACAAACTTGTATACACGGTTTGGAGTGGGGCCAGTAGATAGGGACTAAGGGCGAGCAAACACTGGGAGTGGATATGGCAGGGTTAGTTCTGAGTGGATCTCCGAGGGGCATCCAAAACGCTGGGACGTCAGCACATGAACACGTGGGGACGCGTCCAAGTGGCTGTGAGTCTCGCCCGCGCCGTCACGGCCACGTGTTCCCTTAGATACTGCTACCACGACAATGACATTGGTCTGTGCTTTGAATTTCTCTCACGACTCATTGTCTTCGTCCGACTCTCGCTCTTATCAAAGCAAGTCGTCACCGATTGGCAATTGCAAGGTGTAGCACCCTAGACTTTCCCAATGCCCGCTCCGTACATGCGCATCCGTATGTCCTAGTCCATGGAACTGACGATGTGAACTTGAAGGTACTTACTCTTGAGCATCCTGTTTCTAGGCTCGATAGAAAGTTGAGACTTCAGGGATTCCTCTGACTCTCTTCAAATCGCACTCGACTTCCCCAGTACTCGCAAACATATCACACGTTGAACCCGCCCTCCGAACCCAGGCACTCGTCGGCGCCCCAGTGCGTACCCACAGCAGCCCACTGTAAGCAAGGTTCTGGGATTGGGACGGACTTGAGTGTTGCCCACAACGGCCGTATCTAGAAGAATCACCGCTGAACTCTAAGACTGCTCCTCTTTGGTATTGTGTTTCATCAGCATCTGCGATCCCTGGCCAGCAGCACCCGCGGCCACCTGATCGTCACCACACCCCCTCAGCAAGGCCGACGATATGGGAACGAATCCGACATACACCTAAAGCTCCCGCATCTCTGTCGATCGGCCCCAGCTCCGCGTCTCGCTTGCCAATGTCACGCCCAGTACCAACACTATATCCTCCTCAGCGGCGCTAACGTTATGGGAAGGAATTGAATTTGTGCCTCCCTCCACACCACACGTCATCACCTCCATCTGGACCAGTCCGAACTCTTCCCACAGTTCTTCCCGCCCTCCATTCGACGCGTTCATCTTATCCTCATCCCAGTCACTGTACAGACGTATACTCAAGCGTCAACCACTGCCAGCTAAGCTTCAGACGTTGTCGATTTCATCCCATGGTCCAAGACTCCACCGCGGTTTGGACATCTAGATAAGGGAAGAATATGCTCCGAGGTGTCCTTCCCTGACTCGCCCCTTGTTTCTACCTTGCGTATCTTTGTTGGCGCAACACATCCCAATATGCGTCGGCTGATGTACAGCATTGACAGTGGGCGCTCATACACAGTTTCAATCTTCATTCGCGCACATTCATGGTGCCTTCTCATTACCTTTGTCATTGTTGGATATGTTTTGAGAGCGATACCGACCTATACACAGTGCTGTTACTCTCCTGCATATTTTATCGTTGGAATAACCTTACACTTGCAGGTAAAAGGGACACTATGTTAAACTCAAATTTCAGCATACAGAAAGAAATCGCACAGAATTGTGGAGATGTCACCATGAGATCATGATATCACAGAATCAAAAGCCAGGACAACTCTATCAGCTTTGCCAAGGAAACGTGAGAAGTAAATTGAATTCCATCACCATATACGTACACTGAGCTGGGCCCGTTTCGGCACCTTTAGGAAGCACAATGTGCTGTACGGATATAACAACCGCGTGCCCCAAATAATGAAGCTTAGACATTGGCTGGAAAGGTCCTAATCACAGATTCGCTTATGATGCCTTCATCGACATCAGCGAAGCATAAAACAGGGTATTAAAACCTCAGCCGCTTTATTCACGCCTCTGAATGCTTTCTCGATGCCCATTATACTTCTCGATGATACGACACAACATTTAACATACAGCCCACACCGCAACATCAACCCGTTTTCGTTGTCTCCTGGCTTCCTTGGGGGTTCCATATCAGGGGCGGAATCGATAGACGACTCGCTTGGATCACTCAGTGTCAATTTTACAGGTACTTGCATTTGACAATATCCTAAATTCCCATAACAATATACTGACACGGAGGGGAAAAGGGACAGCAATTACGCTCTATGGCTACTACCTTGAAGCTGGACCTTACGTGCCAAAACAATTCCTTGATGGCGTGGAGACATTATTCAATACCACCAATGTGAGGCCTCCCAATTTCACTGTCACGGTAATTCCTTTGTACCGTTCGCCGATTCTGCAAAATATGGTGCACAACCTTACAATCAGCGAGGTCGGGAGGATGATGGTTGATTATATGGAAGTAACTGTGGAGGATTTTGCAGCGTTAGGCCCTGGTGACAGTGTGCTCGTCGACGACACTGATCTTGCGATAACCTATCACGGGCAGTGGGCACGGAATACAAGTACCTTTATAAACCAAAGTATTCCACGAAACCCCGTCGGGGGATCAACCCACCAATGTCAGGACAACTGTACGTTCGGCGGCTCTGCGACCTTCAATTTTACTGGTGTGTTAAAGTTGTAATATCCTTCGGGGTAACGTCTTGACGAGTCTACAGGTACTTCCGTGTCTGTATTTGGCGTGTTTAGTATTGCGGAACCAACATACCACGGGATGGTAACTTTTCTGTTAGACGGCCGGCCCCAAACATCAAATCTCGTCATTCCTTCAAATTCTGATGATTCTAATTTCAAGTGGTTCTCAAGTGACGTATTGCCGGCTGGTAATCACACTCTGAAGATGGAAGTCAATTCAAACGGTACCTCGTGGTTTACACTGGATTATATCACTTACACTCCGGCCGTTAACTCCACACGTACCGTTGTGGACCCTGGACAGATAGCCAATATAAGTACTACAACGACAGTACCAGTCACTCCGATAACATCAATCAACCCAGAGCCATCATCTCGCCCATCCATTAATGAAACCCGCCGGATTAACCCTCGAACATGGATTGGAGTCGGCCTTGGACTGGCTATCTTTTTTTTAATCTTGATTGCAGCCATGCTTTGGTGGAGAAGGCGGAGGATGAGGCGTGTCAGTGAAATGCAGGACCAGTTAAATATTCGGGGCGAAGGTACGTGTCTTTCCAGGGCACAGGTTCGATGGAGCGCGATTAACATGTTCTCTTTCGTAGTCGAACCATTCACACTGCCTCAGATGTATGAAAGGGAGTCGCGCGCAACACAGCTCCAAGCTCATCGAAAACCTGGCTTGCATGACGATCATAGCGGGGCTCTTAGTGACCCTCTTTCTGAGGAGCACTCACCGTCCAACACACAGCCAGCAAAAAATCGAACGCAACGGTTGTACCACGTACTTTTCCAAGGTAGTCGATCCACAGTATCGGACGGTGCGTCTTTGGTTTTGTATTAGGTCCTAACTATCTAACATTCGCCGATAACCCAAGCGGAACCGTTCGCGCTTCCCTTATATCAAGAAAGGCAAAATAGCAATGGTCTGGTCACTGTGCGCAAGCCTACTCTTCCTGAGAAATGGGAGCCGCACCAACTGCAGGACGGAAGTTCACAGGGCGGAGCAGGTTCCTCCAACGCCAGCAATACCGCGACGACAGCTATGGATGATTCACCCGTTACACAAGTGTCAAGATCATCGCTCGAGCACCCGCTGCCACCTCTGCCGAATAGTGACGATGAAACGGCGTTAACACGGTCGCCCAATACTCGAGTACAGCAGCTCGAAGAACTCGTGCAAGTCATTCAGCATGAAATCGAGGAAACCCGCCATGGCCAATGGGAAGCGGGTGACGATGGCGGTTTTATGAGGGGGATGTTGGACGGGCGGAGAGTGGACGGGAGAGGGAGAGAATTTGACGTTCGGAGCGATGCTATGTCAACCCTTCCTCCGCCATATGAACCAGACGCTCGATGATGCGAGATTTTCGGCATCCACCACTGTCATTTCCACCTACAAGCATCACCACTATACCCAATCACACGTTGAATTCTCACTACGGTCTTTACACGAACCCCTGTGCTCAGGTATCCAGGATTGTACGTAGGTCCCACTGATAAACGTAGTATCTCAACTTTTATACTGGTTTCATCGATACCCCACCACTTTGAACACACTTGTTTTCTCTACTCATGGCCACAGCCAAATCTATCATGTTAATTTCTGTACAGCTGTTGAATGTCCCTCTTGGCTCTCACTAGGTCAACATCCTGTTCAGCAATAGGGAAATAACGATCAGCGAACCAGTGAACTACCATTCAATTTTAAGACGCATAGGTGCAGCCCTGGTGATATCGTTCAATTAATGGTGAACTGGAGGAGCCTTTCGGTCGGCAACTTCAAGAGGGGCTTCAAGGCCCGGTTTCTGGATTAAAAAATGGTTCTCGGGATAGGCACTGGTACCTCGCTGTTATTACTAAGTAACCACTACGAAGCTGGCTTTAAGGCCGCCTAGATGAGAATGAGCTTCCACCAGCTCCGAGAAAAAACGAAAACAGACGAAAACGTCAAGGCTGCACGGTCAATACGCGGTTCAAAATGACGAGATCATCGGCCTTTCACAAGAAGACCGGATGACTCAGCACAACGACTTTTGGCCTAGGCTACCATGACCTTTACAGTCACAACCTGCATCACCGGAAAGCTGCGACTCCGAGTCCTCCGTGGCTGTTATGTTGCGGCTAGGCCCCCCGAGGCACATATTCACGCACGTCGGGTACCGTCCAGCATCATCCAGCGAAGGCGGAAGGTACATGGGGAGCGGGTCCGTGACAAGGCTTAGTGGACGCTACACCCTCTCGCTCAACATAACCACGAGTCCATTAATGCCCAGCCGTTCGAGCACCGTAAACACAGGATAGGTACATGTGCCACATCGGATAGGGGTCGAAGCAGGCGGTGCGAATGGGCATGTATCGGTGGAGTGGACAAACCCGAGGCCGCCGAATTCTACAGCCTAGCCGAGTTGGTTTGCGGGCCGGTGTACAGGCCGGGTGTGATAGTGGTATCGGGGATTCTGCAGCGTGAATATCAATGCGCTGTCCAGAATACGATAGCTCGATGTGTATAAAGGGGTTGGGCAGCTCGGAGGACGAAATGTAGATAGAATGGGACTATGGAATTTTTCAGCAACTAAGGAAAGGCAGTGAGAGCAGAAACACGCATATACGCACGTTTTATTCAAGCCTTTCTTAACAGTTTATTCGATACGTTCACTGCATGACGTAGTACATCGAGTTTGACTGTAAATATATCCACTTGAGACGGGAATTGGCTTGATGTGGGGCTGGATATGTGGGAGATTGAGTACTGTAAGGTGCCTTTGCGGCTGCTCGATCGAGGGTGAATGGGGCGAAGCGTTGTGCATGGATATAACGACGTGGATGGTCGTCGCAACATAGACGGCTGCCTCCATCTACATCCCTAACCCCTGATTCGCGTTAAGATCCCAATTCCACACCCGTAGCGTGCACGAAGTACTTGATGAGGAGCTGTAAGCACGTGATAAGTTGACTTAGAATACGACACAAGGAATCAAATATAGCGTACTAACCCAAGAATAGCAACATGGTCAACCGCCCCCTCTGCCTCCCTATCCCCCGTCCCCGATCAAGATCCCAGTTCCAAAGCTGGAGCATGCATAGAGTGCTTGGGGTGGAGGCGCTGCTGATGCACGATCTAGTTGGCTGGCACGATGAAACCATGATCCAAGTCTGACGTACTTGCACAAAATAACAATATGGGCAGTGAGCCCTTGCTTCCCGACTTCCTCCTAGATTCGCGTCGATGTTCTTATTCTGCAGCGCCGGTCGTGTACGAAGCACTTGAAAACGAGGAGTAAGAGCTATAAACACATGGTAAGTTCACTTGGACGACGGGATGAGGGAATTGAGGATGCCGTACCCGAGGAATGGTATCAGCATGAGCGGTAAAGCTCTCTTTGATGTGCTCATCCTCCGTCAGATCTAGCCCCGCCCATCCCTGACGCGAAATGTCCCCGTACTTCCACCCTACTCGTCTCCATTGACAGCTCAACAACGACATGATCCCCATAAACCCGTTATCTTGCAAACAGGCTCCGTATGCGAGACCTACACCAACACCCCAAGTGCCTCTGTCCGTGGATGAAATGACCATGCCAGTGATGAGGGTAACGTGGAGGTGGCATGGCCAAAATCTCCCACTTTATTTCCTCGTCTGGTCGACGGCACTCGTTGCTATTGAAGAGGACACGATGGTACAGGAGCGATGATGGCAGTCGTGGACCATGCTAGAGGGATCACAGGGCGCCGCCCCGTTCGTTTGGCCACTCTGCTGCAAGTATACAGGACATTCATGGGTTATGGGACCTATTTTGAAGAGTTGTTAGTCTGCTTGCAGCTTGGCAGGGCGAGGATTCGAGTGTAGCGTACCCAGGTGGTATAGGTAAAGCAGCGATGCGAGCGAATAAATCCCGGTTCCTCAGAGTCCTATCTTCTTCTATCCAGAGTTACGGAAATCTCCGCAGAGTCGTTCTCCACATATATCATCGCCATTGACCCCGAATTCTCACTTATACCACCTCGAGGGAGGCTGGCGGGAGGTGATACACAAGCATCTACATCAGTACAAGGAATGTGACTTGGACAAGTGCTGGACGGGCGCGTTGAATGTGGGGCTGGATGGGCGGCGGAGGCGAGGTTCTGACCAGACCAGATAGAGGTGCTGGTATAGCGTGTAAGTAGAGGCTCAGGAATGGGCTTGCTCGATTCGTTCACACACAGCTGGGGCTGCTGAGTAGGATGGGGTTTTGGTGTTGGACGGGACAGTGATAGGCGGGTCGCGGAGCTGAGAGCCAAGGGAGATCTGGTATCTTGGGGTGCATGTTCATTTCGTCTCCATATCGTTGGTGATGCTGTGGGCGTCGCGACGTTGAAGTAGCAGCTCGTCAAGGTTCAATATGTTGATGATGCACGACGCCGAAGAGGACTAGGGTAGAGCTGTCTGTGAGTTCGGGCAAGGCAGCGATTCTTCTACAGTCATCGTGGACAATGCTTGAGTCCTCCCCGACGCCAGAGCCTTGCTTATTTTGGATAGCTTTGGTCACAGCGACAATTGCTAGGGCGTTGACAAGAGTGCTAGACTGAGAGGGCAGATCTAGTGTAACGACTGTGCAAAGGCTGGGTATCGTGGAATACGATTCGGAGAGCGTATTGAGTGAGAGAAACCCTCGTCTCAACTGTGCGTGGGTCCTAGAAACAGGACGCTTCTTCATGAGTCCCATTCATATCGTCAGTTCGATACTAATACTATGGAACAGGGCTTACGGATTCACGGGCATGCCGGAGTGGGCATTGGGCAAGTCGCGAGGGTGCCGAGCATTTGCTCATGACAGCCTGAGGAGCGTAAGTCAGATTGAGACAACGAGTCGTGGGAGAAAAGAAAAACAGGCATGAGGCTAAATCGGGAAATCGCCGAATAAGCCTTTGGTCTTCTGTATGTTAGACCAAGGCTAGACTGACGATCTGTTTTGCTCCAATCAGTTACGAAACTTACAAACTATGCTCCGACGGAGCATCGACCTCCCACTTATCGCCATATTAAAGTAGTAACGGCACAGTAGCATGATGAAGCACAGCAACACGTCTCGAGAGCAATTCTAAAACTCTGGATCTCGAGTAACAGCTGCCGGTTCCACCCTCCGTGGGGACTCAGCAACAAAGTTATATTTCGACCATTCGTCTACATACATTGTTTCTTAGGAATAGAAGATTTGGCTGAAAGTATCAAGTCGGGAATTGACCACACGACACCCCTTTGCCGCTGACTGGAACAATGCGTTATGCTGTGTACATATGGCATATTAATTTCTGAGCCTGTGACATTCCCACCTCACTGCACTGGAGTTCGTGATATATAACTCTGGCTCTCTCTGGCTATCAATATCGCCCTTATCGCCTACTCGGAATCCGTATCTATAACATGGCTGCTGCTCATGACATCTATGCCGACCAACTATTTCCACTACGAAGAGGCTACCCTCTTTATCATCCCGATCCACATCCAACAGATGGACCCGTGGAAATAGGGGACGTGGGATACACTAGAGACGGCGCCTTTTATCGTCTTTTCAATGCACGCAGTGGTGCCTCTCATGGAAGCTTACCAGCCAACTTTGTACCAATTGACATGGGCGAAGTGCGTACGTTCACCAATGAGCTGATGCCCGGACCGCTCTGTGGCTATTCCGTGGTCGAGGTCAGTGGTGGCGCTGGGGTACCAAGGTACGTACTGTCAAATGATATCAATATCTCTGTTATTGAAACCCTGATAATGTAAACTTTTCTTCAGTGGCATATTACCTGCGGAAGCTTCTTTCCGATTCAGTTGCACTTCGAAACGTGGAGCGATTCTGGTGCTGGAAACGCAAATGATTCGCGAAGTTGCTGTTTGTGATAAGGCCTTTGAAGAATACCTGCGTCGACACTCCGATGCGTGGCGTGCATTTGTCAATGCTTCGGGAAGATCTGTAGGACTTGGAGATCTAATGCTTGTGACGGAATGTTCCAAGGTGGCGTCATGGTCCTCCGCCGTTTACGCAAACAGCTCTAGTTCCTTTGGCGTCACATTCTCCCTTAGTACTCCATTTGAAGTGATCACGGCTGGCGCTGGTGCAGCCGTTTCGATTTCAAGAGCCGGAAGATTAGAGCGCAGGCAAAGCTCCCGTATTACTGACGGCGCGACACCCACTTCCAACGTGCATACTGTTTTCATTAAGGGATACCGCTTTGGGTTCCGTGAAGTAATTGCCAAGTCTGTATCATCCTGGTCGGTGAAACTCAGAGAGTTCTTTCGTGGTATTCGCACGAGGCGCAGTACGGATTCACACAACGTCGCTTCTCAAGAAATGCCGAGTCCAGTGAGAACGATGGACAATTCATACCAGTCCAATCATAGTATGGAAACCTTGATGTCGCAGCCCAATACTTCAGTGAGTGCAATTCTTTCTTAAAAATGATAATTCACGGCTTCATGATTGTTCCCGTAGGATTATAATCCGATTGGTGTGCTACTAGCGCTTGCGATGGAGGTATGCTCTGCACCATTATATGCTGCCTCAATTATTAATACTATAACGATGTTGGGCAGCGCGATAAGACCGATGTTGCCATCATTCATGATGATGAGTGGTGTTCTATGAGCCTAGACTCGGAGGCATTCAATATTATGAAAGAATATTCAGCGCTCTACTTCAGTAATCACCACCAATATTCTGATGAGATGTCTCATTTGGTTGAGATTCCATCCTTCTTGGAGTCCAATGTTATTCCATCATTCCAATCCTTAAACATGTCAGGCGTCAGCCCGTCTACCGAAGGACAGCAACAGGGAATTCGCGGTACGTCACCCGGCACTTTCTAAAGCGTCACAGAATTCTAACATTATTCCAGCTACTGGTGATAATGTCACCCCATCAACTTCCTCACACATTTCTAGCAAACACGTGCCTCCTCGGGGGCTCAGTACAATCACTACGATTCCGCCCTCTTCAAATAATATCATTGAGGTTTCTACCCCTATCGATGACATTGAAGACGTCCGCCAACCTTCTGGTAACAATGACGATGCCTCTACTATACAAGCACCTCAACCAAAGTATTGCCGCACTACGGATATGGCCATTTCACCCATCTTAAACGACATTGATGGGACCATGGCTAATACTATGGCTAATATCCGCCATGAGGTCCCTAGCCAAAATTACAGCCTTGATGACCATTCAACAAGGCAATTTAACGGGCACTTATCACAGTATCACCCAAAGTTAGTGACCAATTTCGGTGAGAACGTCGAGTGTACGATGGACAAGTCGGACAGAGGTAACAAAATTGGATGGGGAGGGACGGAAAGCACCTTCAATGACACAAAGTTCGATGAGGAGGCCGCCCTTGCGATGCACAAGTCATACAGTGGCAACAGAGCCAGATGGAGAAGCAGGCCTAGGTGTGATCTGGCTTGTTTTTTTTTTTTTTTTTCTCTTTTTTTTTTGTTTTTTGTTTTTTGTTTTTTTTTTTTCTAGTGTAGTGTTTAAGTAGAGTATTTGGGGGGCGTTTTACGGGATTAGAAACTTTATGACTTAGCAGTCAAACACCTATTTCTCACCATTTCTCATGGCTTTGCCCGGATTCTTTTATGTGCCCAAGGCGCATTCACTCTGGGTGCCCAAAATATGTTCACAGGAAACATGGGTTAGAAGCGTGTTTTCGGCTTTCCAATAAATGCTTCATAGCCAATATAGAAAGTCTTGCCACAGAAACATGTGAGAAACAAGCAGATTGTGCCTATGGCATGTCCCTAAGTCAACATCACTGTCACGGTGACATTACTTCTTCGGATACATCACCTCAGGCATCAGTTTTGGTGCTTCTTGATGGACCTATAGACCCCATTCTTGTACCAGTGGAAATAGGGCCTAAAGGCCAGCCATATTATGAGGTTGTCCTATTAATAGATTGATGCCTAACCTTGCACCTCCTTTACGCTTCCTTTGTGCCTCGTCAGAGCCTCCTTCTGAGCCTTGTAGAACCTCTTGCGGCAGCTTGCCAGGGTGGATGTAGCAGGCCAAAAATAGACTTCAGTACAAGTGTGCCTTCCGATATTGCTCTCTGATCTTGACACTTCAAAGCACTTCGAAGTTCGGACTACCACTGCCTCCTAGCGTCCGTTGTTAACATACATGCCCAAAGCTTCAAAGTTGACACGGGGCCAACAGCCATTCACATCAGGGCTCAGGCTATCATACACTAGTCCACCGAGGAGATGAAACAAAAGGAAGGCTTCAACCCTTGTTTGTCCCATTGATGACCATGCGTCTTTCCAACAACTTCATGTGAAATTGGCATCCTTACAAGCACTGGCCGCAAGACAAAGTACTACGCTCATAGTGCCTCAGGACGTGACAATGGATGGCATCGCTGACGCCGTCAATGACTCAGACGTGGGATCAGACAATGACCCGTTTCCTTTTCAAGACGTGGTAGACATGGACACACTTATCCCTCAAGCACAACGACGTATTCTACCCGATGGTGCCGCCAACTCTCTTTACAACTGCTGGGCTGATGTTCTTCCACAACTCCTTGGACCTTTCTTGACATATACAAGTTGGTACATGGGATCGATACCAGATAGAGTAGCATCCATTGAGGCGAGTTGTACTTGACATAACTGTGTTAGAAAGTCAAGCCAGATACTTTGTCTGTTTCATGAATGTAAGCTACCATCAATATAATGTTTCCTGGAGCTCACCTTCTACAGACTTCCATAAATTCAATGTTCTTGCCTGTGAATGTCAAGACGCGCTCCATGTTCTTATCACTCACAGCCTCATCCCCACTGCACCATCACAACCATGTATTGCAGTGTCTGTCCACTTACTCGACTTCTACCATGCACTTTTTGAAAGGTCGTGTGATGCAGTCAACGCTATGGCAAATGCTCTGAACACATTCTATGCCCAGCGTGGTTACATATTGCTCAACAAAAAGGTCTGTCCATCTTGAAGACTGTCAAAACCCTGTGCTCAATAAGATTTCAAAGGGAGAACCCATCCAAGATGCTTTCCAGCGGGGGCTTGGACACGCCATCCAATGGTATGACAATCTTCAAGTACGAATCGAACAGCAAGTCGAAGCCACTATCCAGGAGGCCGACATTTATATTCAACAGTGTGCGGCGGCTGCTAGTGTTTAAAGGTCCGGTCACGTAAGACCGCAAAAGCCCGATTACTGACCGGACTGTGACCGATGGTGACCGGACTTCGGGCTCCGGGACATGGAAAAAGACC
>JABCKU010000267.1:0-17927 GCA_018221655.1 Myochromella boudieri | reverse complement strand
CTCCTTTGTAGATTATTGCCCTCAGTATCAATCACATTCTTGTGTGTGGCCTGAGGATGGATATCATTACTTTACTTATCCCACTCATTATATTTCTACATACAGGCATCTTGTGTGACAGTGTCTGACATGAGAATATTTCTCTGATTTTCACTATGAATTTCAATTGTAAAGCATACTTACTTCAACATTTAAACCCTTCCTGACTATCTGAGGATATACTATTTTTACAATTCTCATTATAAATTTTAATCATAACTCACTACAATATATCACTGACTTTATATTTATGGGTAGAAGAAAGCCTCAATTTTCCCTGACTATCTACTTTTTGTGTGAATAATTAACACAGTTAAATTATTAACACTTTTACCTTGAGATTTTCCTGATTGATTTATATGCTGCATTCCACTATTTTAGCCTGTTTGGCCTGGCAGATACAAATAATACTAATTTAATTTAAATTTTCCCAATGAACAGTATAATATAACTACAGATTATGGAGGAATGGCAAGAAAGGATTTGGTGCGATGTTTTTGGAAGTCACATGATACTGGTACTCAATTTGGACTGTGGCTGTACACCCCATAAGACAAAGATCAGCTTATGCAATATTAGGTAAAATTGGTCAGCCTTTGTCAAGCTTTGTCAGAGATTGATGAGACTTTGGGCGCCTAACGGCGTGAGAACCGATGTGCTGTATATTATAGATTGGTTCAATTGAAGCAAACATGAGAAGGGTTTTGTAACCCACTGTAAGTCTGGTTTATTGATATGAATATTCTGAGTACAGTTATCTACAAGATTACACTCTGCATCAGTCATCTGATCTCTGGCCATAGCAACGAGGTTGGCCTGTTCTCTCGCCAGCACAGAGTCAGGGTCTTCGTCAGGAGCATCCTGGACATACACCTGTCAACATACTCCTGCTCTGATGTTCTGTCCTCCAGGATTTTCATCTTGTGGAACCTCAAAATCTGATGTCATCTTGGTCAACTTTGAGCTAGTATCTTCCAAAGGTAAACTATCATTGACAATGGTGCTAGCATCTCCATCCTCAGAAGGATGGGTGGTGTCTCTAGCAGGCAAAGATAAATCAGTCTTGATGCAATCTTGATGAGAAAGAGGGCCAGCCTCATTCTCAGCATCAGAGACATCCGGGGACACGACATGAGAAAAGTTGTGTATATCCTCGCTGAGACTGTGCTGAATGTGTCCTCAAAAGTTCGAAGGTGATATCTAGTAGTAGACATTTGTTAATAAACTGAAGGTTGGTGATGACTCACGAGTATGGTCAGTTCGGTTGGTCAGACTGAAGGTTGCCCAGTACAAGAGAGCCATCGAGGGGAGTGTAGTAGTTGTTAGAGCTCTGAGAAGTTCAAAATATGTAACGTGAGGCAGCCATTTAAGGCAACAGTCACGACACAAGAGAGTTTGTAGTCTTGCGTAAGAACTGGAATAAGCTCTGTATTGCAAAACTGGGGGGTTTCTAAGCTACTACAAGTCTTATTTATGAGTTCTACTAAACTAAAGGATTAATCAGGTAATCACTGAGAACGAGTCCATATGGCTAGGGGATGCGACGTGTCACGCAGTGTCACGGTGGTGTTACACGTGCCAAGAGCTGAAATTCTCACTCAGACCGTCAACCTGATTTGAACCTGCTGAGAGGGCTCACAATGAATTCTCGCGGTCCAAGTCTTCTCTCATCAGCAACAAGGGACCGGCATACAAAGGGTAGCTACCCTTATATCCTCCGTTCAGGATTGCGGCAGGTTAATCCTATCCTATTGACACGGATATGTTCCGAGTAAGTATGCGACTGCATATATATACATACATATAAGCTGAGGCTAATTTATATGGGATATGTCCAGTTTATGCTCCTTGCACTGTCGTGGCCGTTGAGAGGAGAGCAGGCGGATCATCCCACAAATCCCATTATCCTTGTTGAAAGGGGATATTCACCCTTTACCCTCCAGTTGCAGGATCCAGGCAATGTCACTGTCTGTTCTGCCGTAACTTTCTTCTGGAGCCTCATTCCTCAACGCAACAGTCTGGTTACTTTGACCATCACCCCCTACAGTGATCCACTTGTGTTCACAACAGCCCCTTTCACTGCAACATCCCCCCGACAGATTTTAGTCGCTGATATACCTTCTAATTCGGAGAAGTATGTATGGAGCAGTGTCAACGTGCCTAAAGGGTGGTATGTGGTCGGCATCAACGAAACTTTCCCAATGACTGGGATCTCGGCCCACTCCCCGCCATTTTTTGTCACGGAGGTTCATAATGGGAATAGGACCTGTCAACTGCATTCTTCTCGGTTTGCATTTCACAAACCAAACATGCCAACTCATCACTTCACATCTCACCCTATGCGCCCAGCAGAATTTATCGGTGTCACTTTGTGTGTTGTCTTTAGCATCGCAATCCTTATCATAGCGTTTATGTTTCCGCGCCTTTGGCGCCGTTCTCTGCCCTCTCCTAAGAAGCGTCGTCCATACATCCTATATTGATTATAGACTATTCTATTATGTATCTCAGAAAAATGCGTTAAGTAAAATGTGATATTACATTATACATACGGTTTAACTCCCCTTACGTTTTTGAAAGTATGGAAACACTAAGTGCATGTCATTGTGTAAGAGAACCCATAAAGCTCGACAGGTCCAATCCCTCGTACTCGTGCTCAGCTGGTAAGTCTTCCAAGCCTTGCAAGATATTCTTCTGACTAACAGGCCCAGATTCTTTCACCTTCTTGGCAGAGGTGGTAGTGTCCTCCTCCTCCGTGGTTCGCCTGAAGAGATCGAGAACAAGATCCGTATCCATAGAAGCTAAACCGGAATTCTGTTGAGTGACAACTGAATTCGCGATGTTCATTTTGAACCGTTGTAGTCTTTATACTCCGTGAGTTGTATGATGATACGGATTTTTGTAGTGACTGACCCCATGATTTTTTCTTCCAGAGTACCTTTAGTGATCAGTCGGTATACGTTCACAACTTTCTTTTGGCCAATACGATGGGCCCTGTCCATAGCTTGCAGATCCTTCATCGGATTCCAATCGTGTTCAACAAATATGACTGTGTCTGCACCAGTCAGAGTCAGGCCAAGTCCACCAACATGTGTGGTAAGCAGCAAGCAGTCGATGCTTGGGTCGGAGTTGAACGTCTGCACCACTGCGTGGCGTTTGCTGGATTCGGTGCCGCCATCAAGTCTCATATAGGTCACCGAAGGCATGTGCCTTTTGAACAGGTCGGTTTCAATGATATCAAGCATCTGTTTCATCTGACAGAATATGAGAACGCGATGCTGTGAGAAGGTTCCACCAGATTCATCCATATTATCGACCAACTCGCTCTTTCCCATGTCCGTCACAGTAGATGAAGTGCCGCCAATGCCACAATCTGTTAACAATTGGCTAAAAAGGGCAGTACTTAGTGAATCAATGGTAGTAAGGAACAACAAAAAATGACATTACCGTAACGCCAGTAATTTAGGTGCATGTTGTATGTCACTTAAGTTTTCGGTACCCCCACCAATCTGGGCGAAAGCGGCATCAGCGGCTTCCGCATCTTTGTTGAGGACTAGCGCGGGATGATTGCATAACTTGCGGAGATATTGTAGTGACTGGAAGACATGCTGTTGGCCAGGTTGGTCGGTTTGCACCGCAGTTTCTACAGATAGGCGAGCTTTGGATTTAGAAAAATCGTCATAAAGCTGTTTTTGAAGGTCAGAAAGTTCGCAGTAGTAGTCCTGGATAATTTTCGGTGGCAAGTCGTGCAGGACATCTTCTTTCAACCGGCGAAGCAAAAATGGTAAGACTTGTTTATGAAGAGCTTCCAGTGCCAGAGCAGCTGTTGCGAGGTTGTAAGGACCGCAGTACTGAAACCAAAAAGTACCCACCGGCCTCATTGCTTTTCGCCTTGCCATCACGATTGGATAATATAGGCTTACCGAATCGCTCGTTGAATGATGACTCTGTACCCAGGAATCCAGGCATCAGGAAATCAAATAGGCTCCAAAGCTCCAACACGTTATTCTGGATAGGGGTGCCGGATAGTATGAGCCGATGCTGTGCGCGTATACATTTGACAGCTTTTGTCAGCTTAGTTTTTGCATTTTTTATTACATGTCCTTCATCCAGTATGCAATAGAGCCAACTGATATCATCGAGGTTTGCGATGTCGTTCCTGACTACTTCGTAGGACGTTATGACGACATCGTAAAATTTCAGCCTGGACAGAAGCCTTGTACGCTCTCGAGCATTTCCGGTATATAAGATGGGACGCAGGTTCTCTGCGTATTTGAGGATTTCGTAATACCAATGGCCAGTTAGAGTAGGTGGACAAATGATCAGAGAGGGGAGTTGAACTGAGTCTGGCGATTTGGTCTCTTGGTATCGCTCCCCACGCTCATGATGTTTGCTGGCCAATATGCAGATCGACTGGAGCGTTTTCCCGAGGCCCATATCTAGAATAGTTGATTAGGCAAAATTAAAGGAGAAACACTGCGTAGTATATAACATACCATCACACAAAATACCATGGAGCTGGTATTTGGCAAGGAATGCAAGCCAATTTACACCATCTTGTTGATACTTCCGAAGTTCTGCTCTTATTGGTGTCGGGATGGCGTATTGCTCGACCTTACTCCCATCGAGCAACTGGATTAGAAATTGTCTTTCCGTTTCACGACGCTTGAATAGTTCTGCCGAAAAGCCAGGGGGATCCGGCAATCCCGCCTGATGTTTTCGTATCAGCTTCATACCTATATTATTATTTAATTGAACCAAACCTCCAGTGGTACCATCTTCACAAGCGACGCGAAAGTGTTGGTTGCCGTTGAACGGATATCCTTGTCCGTGTCACTCATTCTTCCAAGGATCGGAACAACCATGAAGATGACATATGGCAATGCTTTAAGATCGAGGCGCTGAACAATGTCTACGATAAACCGTCAGTATGACCGTAGGTAAATGCTGATGCACTTACGATATATCAGTTCTGTACTCCCTTGTCTGTGAGCCAAAACAAGAGGATCACCCAGTAGGGGTACGAGGTGTTCAATCACGTAATGCATTGCTTCTGAGGGCATAACGTCACATATAGTAGCAAAACACCTAGCAGCAGAGTACCGAATGATAGCAAATCGGCTACGGAGCGCTAGGTCCAGCATTGGGAATATTCCGCACAGATTAGGCCACAGTTCTTTGTGAAAAGTGGGTGCTACAGCTTCCAAGACGCTGAGCGAATCAATGACATCCTGGCCAAATTGTCTCTCGATAAGAGTATCTGATTGTTTTGGCGAATCTGCAGCACCTTAACACCTTCATATTTAAAGGAACCAGGAACATACCTGTTTGAAACGCACTGAGAAGGCCACCAGCCATAGATTGCCACATGTTTGGTATCACTTCTAATAACTTGGGCCCAAACTTAGCTGAAAGCTGGTCAAAAGCTAGACCAGCACCACGCCTCGAGAGATAAGCTTTATTCATTTCGTCTATGCTCTCTGTTCTGTCTGTTCTATCTCGTTCCTTGTCCTTCTCGACATTTCTGCCATTTGCTTGTGATGTCGCTCCGGAGAGGGAGAAGTTCTGGAATGAAAGAATGCCATCGGTAAATTTACGGGTGTAGGCGAAGGTTGGTGTCTTTTCAACATCTTGGCAAAGGAAGGTACACAAATTCTTGACAATTTTGTCGGGTGGTTGTGCAATGTTGTGGTTTGCACAAAATTCGATGAATAAGGAGACAGCAATGGCAGAGCGTGTCTGAAGGTCGACATTTTCTTCATTCTGTGACTAAAATAAGAAGGCGATAGGAGAGGCGTACACTCTAAATCTTACCTTGATACCGTTCATTATACCCTTGACAACAGGGCTGACTTTGTCGGGAGTACTTTTGAAGGCTACGAAAGCGGCGGCAAAAGCAGCGGATACTCGAATATCATGCTGGACTTTGATCTCGATATAGCGGTCGATACTTGTGGCAATTTTGGTTCGTTTTTCACCGATTGTCCCTAGTTCACGTTTCTTTGTGCGTCCAAGACTATCCTTTAGCCTCGTGTACATATTTCCAATAGCTTTTTGAGCAGTTTCAATGGTGAAGCACCCTGGGCGCATCCCCGTCACGTCGATTTCACTCCCAAGGAACGGAATCGAAGAAAGGGGAAGCCTGCATTCTAGCGAAAATGATTGTAGCAATGCTATACAATCAACATGAATCCTGCTAAGGCTAAGAGCCATTTCATGATAGGATGATGGAGCATTTCCCTGCAGCCATGCTAAAGTTTTGTCACTGAGATCTTTAGCTAGAGGAGATTTTTCGATGAGAGGGGTGGGCGAAGATGTTGCCAAATCGTGCTCTCGTGCCCATTCTTCAGCGATTATAGCTGCGAGGACCTTTTGAAGCATACTTGCAGAGTTAAGGTAGTGAATAATGATGGGGTGGAAAATTTCTTCCATATTCTACACCAGTCAATCACCATGCAAGGTTAGGAGGTAAAATTCTCAGTGAGCTTACAGGGTCAGGCCATACAGCGATTAAATGTGCCAAAGCTGTTGCAGCTGAAATTCTGGCCTTCAAGGTAATTTCGGGTGTGATTAATGAGGGGTCTTGGGCAAGCATGTTCTTGTCAACATTATGCCTCTCGGGTGGCAATTCACCTTCTGTAGTAATTGTCGGTCGGTAGAATCTTGTCGGATCTATTGATACCCCGATTGGCGTCATCACAATCGCATACCATTCTAAAACCAGCTCCTGAGTAATGACGTTGCACACCCAACTAGGAGACGCGCCCATAATGGAAATTGCTGATTTCCAAGCAGATAGGCTAGCATCACGTATATCAGAACGTTCTTCTGCTATTAAATTTTGAAAAAGAAGGCGGAGAAAAGGTGCTGCGATCCATTCCCGAGAAAGTGAAGATACAGCCATGAAAGAGCCGAGGGTCGTGACAACTGCGAGGCGCACATTCGGGATTGTGTGTCTGAAAAAGGGGAAAAGTGTGGGTGCGAGCGTTGAAAGAGGTAAACTAAAATTATTTCAGACAGTGGTATCTCTGGGATATTCCAAAAATTTTACGTACGAAACTGCATCGTTAGCAAGAGTCTCTATGACTTCCTCATAAGAAACAAGTTTCCCTGTTTGGAGCTTAGCTTCTCCAGATGGTCAAAGAACCCCTCATCACTGACCTAAGAGTTCCATTACAGTTCCAACACTGGAACTCAGGTCATCCTTCATATTGCGTAGGCAACGCCATAGGACAATTAAAACCTGTCCAAGCGATTCAGGAATTTGTTCAACGAGATGCCCCGCTACAGGCAACAAGCAGGATGCCGCCACAGAGCGAACATCATCGTCAGGGTCTCCTAAGCTGTATGCGATGAAAAATAAATAAATAACACAGCGTCGCTAAAACGCGGGATTAGTTTACGCACCCTAAAAGAGCTGCATCAACGACTCCACGTAGCACTTCTCTTCCATTGAACCCATCATAATCTTGCTGCATAGAAGGCTGAATAAACAAATCACCCCTCACAGCAACTTCGTATTTGATCCCCAGTAGCCCTGCATGTCTAACTTCCCATATGTGATTCTGCTCGCCGTCAGACCGAGGTGACGAGCTAATAAGAGGAACGACGAAGTTCTGTTGAATCATTTGGAGAAGAATATGATGTACATGTGTGAGAGAGCGGCGAGGCATGTGTATAAGGAGAGATGCTAGAGTCTGTGACACTGTTTCGCGGACGGGTGCGACAACCTATGATGATTGTAAGAATTTTTCGACAGGAACATGGCGCCAGAAAAACCTGATCAGACACAAAATCGCCAAAGCGATCCAAAACAAAGACACAAAGAAGGTTTGTTGCAAGGTCGTTACACCATCTCTCGTGGGCGTATGCATTGGCTTGGTGAGATACGCCATCTGCAAGAATTGGGTGGCAGGAAGTTTACATCAGGAGATAACGCACCTTTCATGCCTCCGTATTTACCTTGAATCTTTAACAATTCTCGTAATGCCATTGCAGCACCATGCCTGACCTCCCAAGCAGCACTAAATAAATCAACTTCCAGAACTTTTACAACTCCATCCCAGACCCAACACCCAGGTTTGACGTTAAGGGCCTTGGATTGTTGAGAGGCCTTAGGTGACACGGCTCCACCTTTTGTGGGATCTATTATGACCTTTTCCGCAGGTATACCATCCATAATTGGGCTAGGGCTCCCTGTTCTGGAGGCTGGCACGTGGATATCCTCGGATGATACAAGTCGCGCTCTAGGAGAAATCAGTCCTGCGAACATCGGATCACGTTGGAATTTACTTATTGGTGGGACCAACAGAAGCAGCTGCGTACTTAGCTCCGGTAGCCTGTGGGGGCGGAGCAGCCACAAAAGCAGAGTTACCAGGTTTGCGTTTTCGTTTTAGTCGATTACGCTCACGGGAGGATAGAGCGCCCGCATCTGACTCGGGCTGTTGATGTACATTGGAAGTGGTTGGTGATGGGGGACACAGCGTATTAGAAGTAGCCAATTCTTCCTGTTTCACGGAATTGTCATAATTGCATGCGCCGGGAGAAGGCTCAGCAAAATGCTCGACACTGGTAGTAACATCTTCCATATCAGATGACTCCGCCTCTGCAGCGAACTCCTTTTCAAGATCCATGTCATCAGTGTCAAGAAAGTCCAAGCCTAAACGCCCCATAGCCTCCTTCCGTGCCTTTTTGACTTCTGCCGCACTGGCAAGTATACCTGTCGGTTTGATGAACTCCTTCCCAGACGATGCTAACAACAATTTCCCTTGAACAATGAGTTCCTGGACAGAAAAATTCGGAAATGTAGGGGGCATAACTGGAGTGTCGAACGACAACTTCTGGCCACCCTCGTCTTCCGATGGCTTCCAAAGTAAGACCATGGAGAATATGTGGGATAAAGCGACAGATGCGGCTGTACGTGTGTCAAAAGATTTTGAGTGTAGAAAAGGTATTATCTGAGCGTTAATCAGTGTTGAAATATGCTACATACGGGGATGCACTTACACGGGCTACTACTGCCATCAATTCGGCCCAGGCTGAAGGGTCTCCGAGCGATAGATGCTGCGGTTTTGCCTTGATATCGTCGTCATTAATTGCAACGTCGCCGGTGATACTCTTTGCGGCCAACTGAGCAAGTTGTTTGGCGGCTGTATTTCTCACTGAGGTTGATGACCCTGTATCTAATAAAAGGAGAAGCCTGTCTAGCCTATGTTGCGCTCATAAGGTAGATGTTGAAAGAAAAAAAAAATGGCTAACCTTGAGGCCATGCCTTAAGGGGTTAATCGGGCCGAATGGGCGAGAAATGTTTGTTTGGATGTGATTATGAGGGGTTTTCGTCGCCGGAGAGCTCTGCCTTTAAATCTCTTGTTCAATCTGTGACTTTATCGTGACCGTCACACTTCCCTTATCAGCTCAACGGGTTCCTGCTGCACAAAACTTCAATGGTTTGGCACCTTGGGTACATCCAACAACTCACAGAAGAACTTGGCGACCCTAAGAATCTTTTGACGAGAGGTCCGCCCTCGTTTCAATCATCCAAAACTGCGTCTTAATTAACTTTTAAAGCCCTGTCTCCTTGCGGCCAACCTGTTTGTGACGACCTCTATACGAATGCAAAGAATATTTTTGCTAGAACGGCCATACAGTCTTCATGCTTGAATTTAGACTCATTAATTGACCGAGCACACAAAAACATCTCTCGGAAGGTTACAGGGCCCCTACTTCTTGGGTGGATAAGGTTCTATGCCGATGCTTGCATCCTGAGGTCTTTGGCAGATATTGGATCACTCACCGCTGTTGAAGCGATCGAAAGACTCGACGGTGTGCTTATCACATGTGGGATAGCCGGTGGCCGAATAGACCTCATCCTCTTGATCATAAAGAGTATTCAAGGCTCTTACCTTCATCATACGCCCTCCACTCCCGACTTCACTTGCCTCACTTCAGTTGTCTCTAGCAGCCCAAGAAAACATTTACAAAGCTCCTTTTCTGGCATATCAGCCCTGCCAGTTCCCCCTTCTCTTCTGTCGTTTCAATCCATTCTCTACCTCAAACCCTTCATCGTTCGCCGATTTGCCAAGGATTGGCCAGCTTTAGCGGAACGCCCCTGGCGTTCGGCTGCATACCTGCGCTCAGTGTCGGGCCCTGGCCGCATCGTACCTGTAGAAATCGGAAATGACTACCGTGTCGATGATTGGAAGCAGGAGCTTATGAAATGGGATGATTTTCTGTCTATGCTCGATTTGCTTGATCAGAAACCCCCACCGAATAGTAAACAAAATGTTTACCTTGCACAGCATAACCTCTTGCTACAATTCCCTGCACTTCGAGCTGATATCAGTGTCCCTGACTACGTCTACGCATCGATAGATCCTACCAAGGCCCCCTGCTACAAACCACCGGAAAACAAAGAACAGCTTCTGATCAATGTGTGGTTGGGACCAAAGGGAACCATATCCCCTGCTCATACTGTGTGACAGAATTACTAACATGTTGTTTTGAGAAACTGACTGTTACCCTAGGATCCATATCGTAACTTTTTTGGTGAGAAGTTGTCATATTATGGTGGTTGCTAACCAAAAATATATGTAGTGCAAACTGTTGGTCAGAAAACTGTATGGTTGGCGCCATCAGAATTAAGCACTTTCATGTATCCATGTTCGCCCACTCACAATTCTTCCCGCCCCCAATTCGACGGAACGCAAACCAATTCGGTGGAATTTGGCATCAGTAACACATCGCGTGTCGATGTTTTCGCTGCGAGAACGACAGACTTTCCTGATTTCTGGAATAAAGTTGTGCCTAAAGCAATGTCCTCCGTACTAGAACCTGGCGATTTACTTTACATTCCTCCAGGATGGTGGCACGCCATGCGAAGCGAGGAGACGAGTTTTTCGGTTTCGATGTGGTTTTGAAAGATAACCAAGGGAAATGTATACATATTAGTAAATTACCTTACCACAAAAATGGTTTTGAGGCTATGTCACAGTCACTGAAGGTCACAAAGTGGTTGACAACTAAATATTAGCCATTACCTCTGCGTACTATCTCAAGGACTTGTCGAAGGCGGCTACATGCTCTACCCAGCTATGGATGACAGCGGCAGCCCATTTATCCTTACGACGTCCTCCAACAAGAGGGGTCCGCTCCCCTCCACCTCGCTCACCTCTGCCCATATAGCTAAGGCTATTGAAAGATCGTCAGATAATAGTGCTACTCTGATGTTTTCCAAAATGCGTATATCAGATATTGGAGTTTTGGCTGTTCAAGAACTAGCCAATATTGGTAGGAGAACGCTAGAAGATGATAGTCAGGTGAAAAGGTGTCGTCAGATCCGCACTTATCTTCCTATAGGCCAAACCGAAATTATGTCTCCTCAGGATCGCCCTTGGACACAACCATCTCACTACCCTTCCGACAGAGTTTGTTCTCTTGACTTGCTTACGGTACCTTAATCTCAAACATAATAGCTTCTCTGTCTTTCCTGAAGTGGTGAGGCTACTTGACTAAATTTCTGTAAGCGGTGCATGACCTAATCTTAGTTGGCTTCATTGCCATCCTTGGATACTTTGGATATCAGTCACAATAACATCAAACAGCTGCCCTCCCAAGCTGGACACCTTGTTCATCTTCGGGTGTGTGTATTGTCATCGCCTTGGGTGTAAGTGACTCAGGCCAATGTTTAGGTTTTCTGTTTGTCAAAAAATAAAATATCCCGCCTTCCACTATACATCTCTCAGTTCGACTGTCTGGAGGTATTGCAAGTGGAGCGAAATCCGATCAAATGGCCGCCAAAAATCGTTATGGAGAAAACAGGTGGTCTTAACTCTCAACACACTATGAAACACTGGGTGCGAGACCTTCAACTGTGGATGGAAAGCGATTCCCGTGACCAGATGCATGACGACTCTGGGTACAGTGAATTGCATAGTTCAGACCCCTACGTGTTAGTTCTCTCTCTTGCCCCGACTCTGCACCCTCTAACCGTTAGCAGTGACGAGACGTACAACTCATGGAAATTCCCTTTTCGGAAAACTATGAATACTTCTGCTGGTTTTACGCCCAACATTACACCACACACGCGATCCTTTTCTGAGGATTCGACCTTGTCACTGTCATCTCCTTCAGAATCCGTAAATGGAGGTTCTGATCGCGCTCCTCTGCGCCTCGGTATGCTGGGATCTTTTAGCCCTGAAATTTCGCCCACACGTTCGCTGGAGAGTTACCTACCCAGCCCAGTAGATTCAGCGTTCTTTGACGATGGGGCGAACACTATGCCGGACTCTCTACGACCTCAAACTCATACTCGGAATGCTTCATTTGGTGGCACTTTGCCCCATACAACTCACGGTAATTTACTGGGAAAAAAAAGTATGCCTGATCTTCGTAATGTGAACCTTTTGACCAGGAATGCGGATATTCCGGAATCTGCACCAGCCATTCGAGATCTAGGTAATGATGATTTAAGTACCGCTTCCTCTCCAATGCGCCAAGATTCTAGTTCTTCCTTGAGTTCCAACCGCCTGTTAAGGGCGACCCCAGAAGCCATCCAGTCCTCTCCTACTCGTCCCCGCTCTTCCATAACTTTGGAGCGAAATTCCTATTTCCAGCGAGTTGCGGCCCACCCTACGGTGACTGGAC
This sequence comes from Myochromella boudieri, assembly GCA_018221655.1. NCBI lineage: Eukaryota > Fungi > Basidiomycota > Agaricomycetes > Agaricales > Lyophyllaceae > Myochromella > Myochromella boudieri. The sequence continues at coordinate 5,249 of JABCKU010000267.1, read as the reverse complement.
TTCCGCAACCTCTGAGGTGTCTTGTGCAAGCCGCTCGGAGTATTCTGTTTGCCACGTGTCAGGTCTACCAAACTTTGGAGTATTATGCGGCCCACGCTATAGATGATCGAATCTCCTCTGTTCTTCGAAAAGTTCTAGACCCCGCTAGCATTGATATGCAACAATTGATTAATTCTCTGGACCGCTTTGACGCCATGAGTCGCAAGATACTTCCTTCCCCTTCCATCTGCCGAAATGTTCTGGAAAGTTGCAGGGATACCGTCGCAGTCGTTGGTAAAGCAGTTGGTGTATTGGCATTGCAGCTTAACGCGATTATAGCCGCAGACGACGTACGATACTCTCGTTGGATTTTACTAGAGCTATATGGTGCCACCGCCGAAATATCATCGGCTTGGCTATCTTTGGCACCCCAAATAGAGGCTATCCAGCCCCTGTTGCGCTCGCATTCCTTTACTGCTTCCCATACCATCGATTCTTTGATTTTGGATGCTCAATTTACGGTACCAAACGCTTCACCGATAGTGCATCTGAATTTCTCGGCACCTCCAAAAATATACCGAGAGCCTTCCAGTGGGACGACGAATGTTGGCCTGGTCCGGACTGCGCGCAGGCACGCAGGCTCCTTCAGTTCAAAGGACGTTGAGATTGGTAAAAAACTACCGTCGTATGATGATACTTCAACAGGTGTGATATCAGGAATTGCCAAGTACACACCCACACTACGTGGCCCTAAACGACACGCTACTATTCCAATCACCACTATATCATCACCTTCCCCGACAATGCCGATAGCCTCTGCTTCATCCCCCACACCCACTATCATGCCTGTCTTCACACCTAGCGAGAGCTCGCATTACAGCCACTCTCGTCATGACTCACAAGTCTCATTACAGGAGTCGACTTCTACATCACTATTTGTACCATCAAAAACAAGTTTTCTGGACCTTCCATCCACGTCCAAGTCACAAGTCTCCAAGGAGGCTGTCCAAGCTGTCCAGGCTGCTGTCCTAATCGCACCAGCTGTTTGGGATATGATAGATGATCTGTTTAGAGATCCCATGGCTACCAACCTCACAGCAAAGAACACAGTAGATGATGCCCGTATTGTGACGGCGAGGTTATCAGCGGCTCTCCAAACCCTACAAGGTTCCGAAGCTTTTCATGATAGGAAGGACTTACGTGAAGATGCTCACACCTTTCTCAAGGTAAATCATTTTTGACTGTCCAGCTCATACATGCATTTAAGTTAATAATACACCACAGACGGTTGTCCAATTGTCGAACGCCATAAAGACTTATAGCGGCCCACATGTGGTGTCCTCAACCCTACGTACTAACATGGTCAAGTTAACTAATTCCACTGAGGAATTTGCAATTCTGCTCCATGTATCCTCTTTCTCCCCTGTGGCCACGCGACCCCACAGTCCCTTTGTAGCTAATTCGGCTTCTCCTGAGGAGCTTCGACTGTTTTCTGGCCTACCCAGGAGCAGTAGTGCACATCATACTGCAAGCTTCAAACGTCCTACTCTCACTTATCAGGGTAATACACCGCTCTCGTTACCAGCATTATCATTTCACGCACCCAGCGGGCGCCTCCGAAGTCGGGAAGGCACCGACAGCTCTGTTGGGGATCCTGGATGATCACAGATTACCCATCCTCAACATCATATGTCATTGTGTAACTCATGTATTATCAGCAGCAACAACAACACCTTCCGTATTTTAATTGACATACATACACGTAGTCCTAGCCCTAGACGGCAAATTGGATCAGTGTTGGATCGCTACAGCTTAACGACTAAGTAAGGCATTGAGGCTATCTGAGTTTATGCGGATGGCACCTACCAAGAAAGTAGTCATAGGGACCAATGGCAGATTAATAATCCTAATCCTACGAGACCTCAATCAAAATACTTCAGTTGTCCACCTTTCAAGTTTCCACGACATGAAAGTGGTCATAGTTGGTGCAGGACCTTCTGGGCTGGTAACCTGCAAGTCACTTCTTGAATACGCTACCGATGACTTTCCTTTTGATCCTTTAATCTTGGAGCAGGAAGATGACATTGGTGGTACTTTTATGTACCGTTCTTATGAGGTTTGCGCAGTATTATTACCCCCCTTCCAGTTGCATGACCTAACCCATAATTATCAGAATTCCAATCTTGTATCTTCCAAACAACTCACCAGTTTTTCCGATTTTCGCCTGCCTCTTTCTCATCCAGACCATCTAAGTCTAGAGGTTTCAACGTTGTCCACTTGATGAATGGACATTCTCTGCTTATCATCTCTCATAGGAATATGTAGAGTATCTTCGAGCATATTGCAAACAATTCTCTATTAACTCGAGGATCACTCTCCGAACAAAGGTTACCAACATCCGAAGAGACCCTTCTGGAGGACATCTTGTATATTACGTCCAGAAAGACTTAGCAAGCCAAGTATGGGGAACAGGTGCGCCAGTTGAACTTGTAATTTCTCAACTTTATCCTATAACATCCCAGCCCCAACATCAATCCATGCTGATTATATTGCACTGTGTACTGGTCTTCACGTCACCCCTTCTATCCCAACCATACCAGGGATCGACTACGTCACCGCTGGAAATGCTGTCAGTGAGAACGGTGTTTTCCACTCCCACAACTACAAGTCCAAGGAGCAGCTTGCGGGGAAACGTGTCATGATTCTTGGTACTGGAGAGACAGGTATGGATATTGCGTACGAAGCTGTAAAGGCTGGCTCTATCGAAGTTGTACTTTGCTCTCGTTCCGGGTATGATCATATATTCTTCATATATTTACTCTCTAGTTTCTACCCTCTTTTACTAGGTTCTTATCATTTCCGAAAGCTTTGGTAAGCGCGCGTATGAACATCGTAATTTGTGACCCAAGTTAGATACTAATATAATTTACTCTATAGAACGACTTTGAGATTTTTGGCTACAAGTTTGAATCAAAATCTCCGGTTCCCATTGACTCTTTAATCACCAATTTAGGAGAAACTGCATACGTCGTACGTGGAATAAATATGATGGGGGATAGTTCGTTCATATATTTATCCTGATAGCATCCTTGGGTCGCTGCGTCCCATATTCGGTGGTTGTGAGCTCACATTGCTCGCCTTGCGACTCATAAGATGGGCTCTAAATCTTGGATCTTGTAGCATATCCGATTTTGTCTTAAAGCGTTTACTGTGGGTACTCACTGGTATGTCCATGACCGTCCAATTTGCTACCTACTCCACGAGTAACAAAGAACAGGCACACAGGCAGGGTGTAATCAATGGGTGAATTCATTCTACGTTACTCAACAGTAAACTCATAAATAACTAATCAATTAGGTTGGTGAACTTGAACCCAGTCGATTGGGACGAGCCTACGTTTTTCTAAATAAGGTAATATTGTGGATCATGTGCATCCATTGCGAGAGGCTGAAACCTCACAGTCCCATAAAGCCATGCCATACATCAATCGCCCGTATAAGAACCGTTCAAAATATCTCGACTTCCTTTCCAGATACATTGATCCTGCAGAAGATTCACCACCACAAACCAAATTTGTGGTTGATCTTGCACCATTTCCAACCCATTTTTTAGAAGATGGTCGCGCTATATTCCCGAAAGTTCCGCGCAAAGACGCCATAAGGATTGCAAACAGAAACATAAAACCCGAAATAGTGATATACGCGACAGGTTATACACAAAATTTCGATTTCCTCGACCCAAAAAGTAATTATGCTACACCTGATAAAGCCGATATGCGGAATGTAATGAAAACAGGTGACGAAACTGTTGCATTTATCGGGTTCGTCCGCCCTGGCGTCGGTGAGTAGTTCTCTGAAGCAATCAAGAGATTTTACTGAAACTGCATCAGGTGCAATACCCCCTCTTGCAGAGATGCAATCCTTCTTCTGGATTTCTGTAATCAAAGGACAGGTGAAGAAGCCACTGATACGGTCGCACTATCATCTGCTCGTTAATGAGGCAGCCAGAATCAAATATGGTGTTGATCATTCGGCATACATGAGTACATTAGCGAAAGATATTGGAGCTGCCCCTGGCCTCGCTGAACTTTGGCGAGAATACGGCCTTCATATTCTAGTGTGCTATTGGTCAGTCGCGCGGGATATCCCTCATGATGTGTGCAACTGATCTTTTTAACACCCTAAGCTTTGGGGCAGCATTTACCTCGTTTTACCGGCTTGTAGGCCCATTCCGTTCGCCTACCGCTCCGCAAGTCATCAAGTCAGAGATTTGGGATACTATTACACGTCGAGGAATTTTGGGGAATCTTATAATGGGGCTAATACCGATGATATTCTACCTGAGCCTCAGTGCTACAGTATATGTGCTGGACACAACATGGAAGATTGTCACAGTCTATGTACCGATAGGTGTAACAAGCGTTTGCTAGGAGTACACAGACTAGTGTTCGAATACAACCTATCACAACTATTTCAGGTTTTGGAACCTGCGTTTTTGCCGCTCGTACCGATTTATTTCGCAGTTCGAGAGGCCAAGTGATGCTTCATATGTAAAATCTTTATCCTATCTTTAATCAGATACTAATTGATGAAGACAATTTCTATGTAAACAAATAAAACGAAGGGCTCAAACAAACGGCAGAGCAGCTGGTTCTAGCTGGTGGAAGTCCAGTCAGGGGCCTCGGACTCTCGGTGCTCTTGTAGGAACCCTACACTACGTACTGGGAACCACACATCAAAATTGAGAGTTGAAATCATGAGTGTAGCCAACACAAGTAGCTGTGAGGCCGAAGGGTACAATCTCACAACATCAGTAAATTCTGGGGCTGGAGACTTGCATTACGTGTGGTTAACCAGACTCCTAACCAGCTGCTCCCGTTTGATTTCGCAAGCTGAGAGCTTCTGAGAGGCCACACGCTATATATGTGAAATCTTATCTTATCTTTAATCAGACAAATATGGACAACTTCTATCCAAACAAATAAAACAAAGGGCTCAAACAAACAGTATAGCAACTGGTGGAAGTTGTGTCAGTGATCTTGGTGATCTTGCGTAAACCATCAAGAAACTCATTTCTGCCATTATCCAAGCACTTTAGTCACCCCCTGGAGAACTACTCTTAGTATGTAACATTTTGGGAATTAATGCTACTAAGAGTAGGGAGCTCCAGGGGCTATTTTTGGAGCTCCAAGCCAGAAGCTCCACCAATTTGATTATTTGTAGCTCCTGATAGGCACTAGGAAGTAGCTACATTGGGTAGTGTCACAGGGT
>JABCKU010000266.1:0-17960 GCA_018221655.1 Myochromella boudieri | reverse complement strand
TTTCTTTATCCACATCCTCCTCCTTCTTGATCCTCCCAATGGTAGACTTGCCTAGACCAGTTTTGGATTGAATTTGGCGCACAGAATACCCCTCCTGAAGAAGAGAAATGACAGTTGAGCGCTGGGTGGAAGATGTGGGTTTCATGAGGTGGTGGAGGGAAGGAAGATTGATTGAGGTGATCCAAACATGTTGGATTTGTGTAAACATGGTCACCTGACATTGTTGAATTTTCCCACAGTAGATCACATGGTGAAACAGCCTGCTACAAGTGAAATATCAGTGAAATAACCAGTGGTCAAAAAACTGTCCCAATGATTGATTATCTTATTATTTTTATTGAGTAGCCAATTCTTAACCAAATTGCCTAAAAGTTGAACGAGGTTAAAGGCAGGAGGGTATAGTATTATATATAATTTACTTAGGGTCAGAATATAGCAGAGGGATAGGCTATTAATGGAACATTACAAAAGTACAAAATATTGGGACGGTTTTTTGAGCCACTGTATATAGGTTGTTAACAAGTCTATACTTGTTATCCCAGATCGGAGCACTCACCATGGGGTAGGAATAAGGTTACCTACAATACTGACCACTGGGGAGTCCAATAGATTGGATTATCGAGCCACTGAAGGTCTAGGGACGTCCCTAGCATACCTTTGGAGCTGGTGGGAGTGGAGACGTGTTGGTGTCGTTTGTGGGGCTCTCGAGGCTGAGCGTGCCTATTATGAATGGAGAAGAGAATGAGTCGCCAGTGGGAGTGAGTGTCGTGGGGCAGTGGGGGCGTGAGGAGGTGGTGTTTGTGGTTGGGAGGGTTGATGTAAGACGGTGAGAAGGAGTTGTGTGGCTGTGTCAGTAAACTTAGAATGATCTTGACAATCATCTATCAGGCAGAACAAGAAGATAGTGTTTTATTGGTTAATTTGGTATATTCTACAATCTACATAGATAGTAGATGAGGGACGAATAGCGCAATTTAATGTATATAAAGAAAAAAACTAATTTACTCACCTGATAGACGTTCATACCATGGCTGCTGACCATTGCTCTAACCTTTCTTTCCCCACTTGCATTTCTTTCATACCTTGCAAAAGATCACACCACTTGCAAATTGGGAGCGGGCCACAAGAGGACGCCACGGTTTTCATCTTGTTAATCTCGTCCACTTGGTTAGTAAATCCATCCTCACAAAATTGGGTCCAAAACCCGGCATTTTCACCACTGCTTTGAAACGTATTATATAACGGATACCAAGACTTGACACCATGTTCTTCGCCAGATTCTAGAAGTTATTAATAATGTAAAGATCAAATAATTATCACATTACTTGCCTGTTTTACATACATATGCCCCACAAATGAGATCCAACTCACCAAGTGTCAATACATCATCAATGTATAACTTGCCCGTTTTGAGGTCCTTCAAGGTAAACATGATTTCAGGGATTGGAAACCATCATGATGGCCTGTGAAGCACATCTTCAAAGCTCATGAGAGATTCTGTACTTAATCTCCAAACGTAACTGCCACACATAAGAGTAGCTCTGCCCCGCTTGTCTTTGAAAATAGCATCCCGTGTACAAATGTAACCATCGTAGTCAACGTTGGTAAAGAGATGGTCATCTGGTCTTTCTGGTGTGATGGCTGCCAGTGGGCTTTTCACCATAGCCTTCCTAAGTAAGTCTTTGCATACCACTGTATGAAATGGTACGCCGAATTTCAGTAAGTATTTGACAATTTCGTCTTCCCTCCATCGTTCGTCTAATCAGCAGATGACAAGCGCAGTTGTTGCTTCGCACACTGCAATCTGCCATGTCCGGGTCGACTGAGCCTGAAAATCAAACAAATACCAGGGTTGTTCGTTTGATGGTCCACCATAAAGATATCGGATTGTTTTTAGGCGCCGTTGTGATAATATAGGTATTTGGCTTTCTGGATGTAGATTACAAGATTTGGGAACAGTAGCAGCAGGGTTGAGAATTTCTTTCATGTATTTTTTTGCCAAAGGGATCAGAGGACGGCTACGGTAGAAGCCTGTACTATTCGAAAATGAATCACCAAACATTTGGAAAACCTTTTTGACTAGACGTTCGTCAGTGATGGGGGCCATGTGGGTAGGATAAGGCAGTGGTGGAACATAGCCATAATGGATACCCAAAATCTCCAGAAGATCCTGTTTCCAAGCATCGCACATGAGACCAAATGTGTTACTTTGAGTCAGCGCTGTCAGCTGCACCTCAGTTACATGATTTGTAAATGATTCGAGGTGGATTCCATCAATAGTCTTCTGCGGCTGGTTGGGTGGTGTGAGGCAGCAAGGTGGGTCTAGGAGAATAGGCGTGTGGTCATCCTCCCCAATAGTACGTTGCTCTCGCAGTGGCTGGATGGGTGTGGGGCAGGTCTGGGAGGATGGGTGTGTTGTTGTGCTCCCCAGCAGTATGTTCCTCTTGCCCTGCCTGCCCCTTGCCATAATACGCCTCCATGAATCCATCGATTACTTCATCATCGAGGTCACCTCCCAGTTCATAGCAGCAATCACACTCGTTCCAAAAGGCATCATACTGGGTACACCCTTGATTGTACAACCTATGGACAGTCAGTAAAGAACAGCTATATCTTGAGCCCTGGCTCATGTACCTGCTCGATTCAAGGATGGCAAAGGACAGAGCAAAGGGCTTGAAGGAATTCTGAGTCCAGGCCCAATCCGAATTGAACAGGATTGTGTGACCAGATCTGTGATTGTGTTTGGCAGGACTCGGGCCCCCAACTTCCTAAAGCTCTTCAACTCAACCACCATCTCCAACCACAGCCAGCCATCTCCGTCCCCAACCACAGCCCACTCCATCAAGGGACGTCCCTCATGGGGCCTGGTGCATTACTTCCCTTATTCATTAACTACAACTCTGTGACCTCTGTGTGATGTTTTGATGGAATTTCCATGGGCAGCACGTAAACTGGAGCATTGGTTGGAGTAGCGGGACTACATAGTAAGTACAAGTACATTCCATGAACTACATAGTTGTTAATGAATACTCTAGGTCTCTTCCAGGAAAAAAAGTATATTATTTACGTTTGCATACGTTGATTGAATCAATTGAAGGTACCACCCTGGTGATTCTCCCAGTGATGTTGCACCCTGGGGATCAACCATACCTGGTCTACGTCGCCGTCAGTCTCCAAGAAATACAAGGCGGTAGAATCCGTTTCTCTAGGGGCAGTTCGCATGAAGAACCAGTCTTCACCAAGTCGGTTGAAGATGGCACTGTAGGAACAGTGTAGTTGGACGTCGACAGAGCCGAGCTTTCCACGCTGCTGCTCGTACCTGAGTACGCTTTCCGCCCCGTCGGAAGCGGCCTTCAATTGAATATCCAAGAGTTTAGAGGAGGGAGGAATTGCTGTAGTCCAATGGAAGAACAGATGCCAAAGATTTTGGTCTGTTGGCAGCCAAAACAGATAACGATGGGTAGTTACTTGGAAGGAGTGTACATCACTGAACATCGCCACATACAGGGGCCAGCACAGAGAGGACCAAGGACTCTTTGTGTCAAATGTGTTCTCCTCACTCTCACTGGTAGTGTCCTCCCCCTCGTCGCTACCTCCTACCATATCGTCCATCAGGATAAAATCCTTCCTCTCATCCCGGCGTGTTTGAAAGAACTCCCAATCAATATCCACCTCATCAACGTCATCATCTTCAAGTTCGTCGGCGTCACCATCTTCCATTTCACCATCAATATTGTTGTCCTCATCACTACCTTCAACTTTGCGATCATCAATGTTAGCCTCTTCTTCCCAGTCGTAATTCTAAGTTCAGATTAGATTAATAGTTGCCTCATAATGAAACGGTTCCAACACACTTCTTTTAAATGCACCTTATGCAGAGAGGTAGGCCATCTCCCAAGGTGGCTGAATACAAAATCATACCAGTGATCTAGGAAGTTGATGTCGTGACCTTGAAAGTACAGGACCAGTACACTGAGTTTATTCATAGTTGGTAAAGCTTTCCTGAGATAATGCCAATAAATCGGGATATCTTCGGCACTCCAAGATGCATGGAAGTTAATACAGATATGTAGAGTTTGATCTTGGGCGGCTAGTCGGGGATTCTCCAACAGGATTTTGAAAAAGGTGAATCCATGGTTGAGATCATGCAATTTGACGTGGTGGTATATATATGGCATGTATACACCATGAACATCCGCGAAGCAGATCGAACATGGAGAAGTTCCTCTCTTTCGAGCTTCGGCACTCCAAGACGAGCAATTTCTGTCACAATATCCACGTTTGCTAATAAATGACCATAGTGATATCGAATATCGAACAATATCAATTGAATTATCAACTCATCAATATTTGCTTGTGGAGAACATTCTATTGCCATGGCATACGGGCCCACCACGAAAGACACCGGGTGAGGAGACAAGGCGGCTGAGAAAGTTTGAAAATTAGCCGAGTACAGGACACTTGGCTAATTTCACCTGTTAAACATTGTCGGAATCTTGCCTCTCCCATCTTCTACGACTTGCTACTACACAAGTTGTAGGAAGTTATCATTCAGATTATTCGCTATGGCTCAAGCACTATCTGCTGTAACCCGTAAGTTTTCGCACCTCTAGCTGTACCTTTTTTTTTACATACCGTGCTATAGTGGGTGATGATATCTGGTCTCCCAGTGGATACCGTTGCTCGAGAGTTCAGCAGGAAGCATCTACAACTTGCAAAGCATGTGTCGACTTTTCATTAGCATCCCGGAAGCGCTCTCATGAGGTTATAAGCTTCAAAAAAGATCGATGTACAGATGAAGACGCGACTTGGAGTTGGTGGAAGGTATGCGTGCTTTTATTTCGGATCTTGCATGTCTTTAAACTCTGAATCTCTAAGCTTGCTCATAGAGCAGGAGACCAATAAAAGGGACAGTGCTCTGCAAGAAGGTACTTGCAATTGCGCTGCCCGTCATGGTAGGTGTAAGCTTGCCTCCCCGCTTACCTAATCGTTCCCCGCACGATTCCCCCATTCAAGTGGCCGACGCGCCGGAACAGGAAGAGGCAGACGAGCAGTATCAAGAGGGCAATGGTGACAAAGGCGATGTTGACAATAATAATCTTGACGACAACCCAGATATGGAGGTTGAGATCGATCTGCACCCTGCACATCTCGAAGAGGCTTTGGATGTCCCAGCCCAAATCAAACTCAAGTATGCTCTCCTCAGAAAATGCGTATATGTCGAAAAGATGGGCGCGCTTGCTTGGGAATGAAGAGAAGGAAGGGCAGAAAGGGCGGGTAATGAAGGATGAAGAGACGTACGAGGTTGTGGATAGCGTGATAATGAGGATTTGGGTTGTGCTCATCGATGGCGTGCTCTTCAACTCAGGGCGGAACTGTGTGGATGCCTTTCTCACGCTTATGCTTGGCCTCGTTCTCCTCGTTGTTTGGTACTTGGGCACCACTCTCATCTGCGCCCATTTCCAGTGGGGCTGGCACTGCTACTTGCGCCTTCTGGGGGTCCGATGCTTGATATACGTAGGTACATATTTAGGGGTGGGCAAGCGTCTTGAGGGCGGTGGCAGCAGATATGTACGGGGTAGTTGGACTGGGTGCTACTATCGTTGATGGGTGCCGTCCTGCGAACTTGGCTGGGATTAGTTGGGATTTGGGTGCTGAGAGATGGGTTGGGCTGTATGAGAGTCAATGCTGTCGGAGTCGGAAAAGGGCTTGATGGTTGTGGAACAGTTTTGGTTGGAGGTGGTTGGGTGCGCATTGGGGCTTGGCTGGAGTAGGGGCTGGGTTATGGGAGGTACTGTGCAGGATTGGACAGCCTGTGAGAGCAAGTTACATAGTTGGCGTGTACAAAGAGAAAGAGAGAGGGAAGAGATATACGAAGACCGTAGGATTGTCGTATACATTGTACAATCATAGGACGAAGGTGATTGGTCAGGAGATTTAGGGCCAAAAAAAATCACCCTACGTTTGAGTGGGAGATACCGGTGACCAGTTTGCTGTCACTTTCGTCAGTTACTGATTTCGGTTTTTAGAGTAAAATAGAAATGAGAAAGCGCACCCGATTCTGAAGCTCGAAGCTTGGACCATAAAGCTGGCCGTGGTTCGGGGGTGCACAACAATATGGGCTTATGTGGGTTACTCATAGACTCGTTACCAGCTGCTACACATGAATCAGGCAAGCTGCTTGTGTAGCAGACTGGAGGATCTCGAAGGTTTCTGACGTGGCGACAGTGGAGTTTAATATTTATGAGGTGCCGTGGTGCCGGGGACCCTATTTTTAGATCAGATGAATGTATCCGACTCAAGCCATCGTGTACCCACTCCTCCTTGACCTTTCCCGTCATCTCGACGCCCAAGATGATGAGCGATGTGCACAATGCCCCACTTCTTGTATTGAACTCGGCTTGAATCCTTCTTCTATTCCCATGACCGTAAAGATACTAAGTATTGTGAAACTATTGCGAGATATGCACTTGACACCCATAGACTCTCTCCTATGTACTATCGGTTCGGAACCTACTTATGCTGCTTGCCACAACAGTTTCTATCAGGGACATGGCCTTGAGCAGCTCCTACATGTTGCTATGCATGATAAGAAGGGAAAACTCAAACTGGAAAGCTGGATGCGGTCGCATGCTATCAGTGTGGTTGTTTGTCAAGTTGAAGTCGAAATGGGTGCCGTTGTATCAGATTTTCGCATGCGAATGGACGATGTAACGCCTGAGTATATGGCCAAGTTTAATTAGAACAAGATGTTACTCAGGTCTTGGGGCATAACTCGCCGTGGCTTTGCCACATTCTCCTTGCTGTGTCACAAACACAACGCACCATGTACAAGAATAGAATTAGGAAACCGGAACCAGTGTGTACTGTACCAATACGATCTTGCATATGTCAAACTAACACATTGTCGGTGATAGTTTTGTTCTCTGATACACTCCCAGATCACCAGCATACTTTCCAAAGGAAAGGATCATTGGGTGTGTCCTTATTGACCAGGCTACACTGTGGATATGATACATCAGTTTCCTATGCACATAGCAGGGTCTGTGATACATCACTGTCTATGCACATAGACGACTTCTGATATATCACCTTTCTATGACCACCGTCACCACACCCAGGCCTTGGCAAGCACCGGCATCTACACTTTAGCGGAACTGATCGGCATTTCCCTTTCCCAATTCATACCTTTTACCGGCAGTCCTCCTCGGCACCCGCCCTTCCCACCTCCGCCCCCCCTCCATTTCAAATACCATCGTGCCCTTGCCCTATTAGGGTCTCTATTCCGATCAGATCTCTGGTGTTCCGCCCTTCCCATGCCTCCCTCTCATCAAACCTCTACACTTACAGATGATCTCGTCGAGTAGCCTATCGATCAGCCCAACTCAGACCTTTCCAGTGCACCGACTCCAGCCCAGGCCATCCACATATCATTTCAGGCTAGCCTACCACAGCTTGTGGGTCCCGCGTCATCATGTAAAGGGTGAACCACATCATCCAACCACTCGGGGTAAGACGTCACATCTGTTCGTCGACACAGCTTGAACTAACGCCTCACTCTTCCACTATATAAATCATTATCGATACCCGTCCGTACCCACTGATCCATTACCCGATAACACCCGCTGCACTCCATAAATATATGATGTATCACTCTTTGTGAGACGGCTGCCATAGATGCGTGATGTATCAGCCAGTGGCTCCATTTGAGGACGTCAAGTCCGTACGGCCATAGGTGCGTGATATATCACCATCTTACAGACCAGGCTATATCACTCATTTTTCAATTGTTTATGACATGCTTCAATAACGTCAACTAAGGCTCTTTATAGAACTTAATACATCATCAATCAATACCAGCTACTTCGCCTGCAAGACTGCCAAGTTCATGGGTGTTGTTACGTGTAAGGCAGTCGAGTGAGGTGGAGGTGAGTCACCATACTGCAAAAGAGAAGTTGGGTTGACCTGGGTACAGTGCGCAGTCACAACGTCCAACCGAGGCTCACCCAGGACACCTCCAGCAGGAAGCTCGCATTCAATGGGAGATATATGCAGTACTGGTGCTCCTGTCGTTGTCACTCGAGGGATCGCATCCGGCAGAGGCAGTGGTGAGGGGACATCTGGTTGTTGGATTACCAGTGTCGGTTGATCAATGTGATCTGCTATCGTTATACACGGCACATCCTCTGTAGAATCACTGAACAGCACTCGAGGGAAAACAAAACCACAACCTGCTGCTCGTGCGGCCTCAGCCTCAGCTAGAATGACAGGATCAATCGTGCTGTCGTCAATGCTATTCGAACCACTCCCTTCCATGTCTGGTATGGTCCCTCCTCCCTTTTCTATTTCAAATTCCGTCTTCCATCACTTCATCCGTGTTCCACCCAACGGAGCTCGGGGGCCTAGAGCTTGGAGGTGTCGTCCCAGTATCCGTTTGCCAGCCATCACCTGGCGTCGATGGTCTAGATCCCATCAAGTGGTCCATCGGAAGTTCATCGGTTGATTCAAAAGTTTTGTCGAGTTCGTTCAGTTGATCCTGATCAAATGATATGGCAGATCCTGACAACGGCAGGTCACCTGACTCCTTTGAGGCATCCTGGCCTTTGCACAAGTAAGCACTGTATTCGCATCCCAGGTAGCTTGTCACTCACAGTAGACCTCGTGAAGCCAAGTGAGAAATGGCTCTTGCACTGCCTTTTCGAAGTCAGGATAAGCGTCCAAAAATTTCTGACCAGTAGATGTCAGGCCATAAGACACACTAGCAGTCAGTGGTGAGACAAGCGCCACAGACACTGGATCAAGAATAACGTACATTTGGACGGTTAGCTCACCTCCGATCGCTGGGTGAGGTCCACCTGTGATCACTGTTGTTGACCACCCGGAAAGGTGCTCGATGTCAGTGCATGTTTTTTCCAGCAAAGTGACCAGGCTGCTGATCATTCTGCACATGCCATGTCAGCCTACTTTTCACCAGCAAAATGAACAACTTACACCTCTCTCTGCTCAGCAGTTGGTTTTTCGCTTACAACTTTCTCAACCTTCGACAACGCTGCCATCACTTTCTTCTCGTCCTCGACAAGAGCCTCGATTTCCAATCTTACTTCATCGCTCTCCTTTGCCCATGCCTCCTTCACCACCTCACGTCTCCTTGTCAAGAGCCAAGACTTGAAACCCTTCGAAGATTTATCCAACTTAGTACTGGAAGCTCCACTACCCTCCTTGGCCACCTCATCGCCATTCAGGCCATCATTATCCATTAATTCTTGCATAACATCCCCGTCGACAATGCCTACTGCCTTCTGCTCTGATGCGTACCTCTCCACCTCGCCAACCATCAACGCCTTTATTTTCTCTGCATACATCGAGTGGTAGAGTTCTTCAGGGTGACAGGCTCGCCGTTTCTTTGGTGGTTGCAACATTGACGCTAGCGCCGATTTCTGTAAACTGCGCCCCGTACCCCTACCATTCAAACCAGCCACCTTTTTCGCCTTGTAGCAATACCAAGTCTTGATTCTCTGTGTTATCATGTCAGCCCCAGTCCATTGTCATTGCCAACATCACTTACATCACGACGAACCTCCATCGCAGCCGACAAGATATCTAGGTCATCCTGTTTCCATTCCTTACGGTTTACATCTGCCAGTTCCTTTGACAAGGTACCGCTCGAGATGCACGCCTGTGTTTCTGGCCACAAGATCCAGAACTTGTTAGTGATGTCCTTGAACCGCTGAGAGAGTTCTGCTGCGCTTTGAGAGGCCTGTTTTGCCGTCCAAATTTTAATATAAGATGCAACATGATTCCCGAGAAATTGTAGCTGAGGCCCTGTTGCCCAAAAAGGGGGCGCCATGAAAGCAAGCGGTATCCCAATGCCATTTCTCCATAGATCGCTGATATATCATATCTTTTTCCTCCCACTTCTACCTAGTTTCTCGGCCGCCACATTCTCGTCAAAACTCCATCACACCACCATCACAACTAATATATCAATTATCGACTCTTGCGTGACTACCCCCTTTCATATATTTATACCAAAACCCATAAATAGGCACCAAATTCAACTTGACCACCCCCATCACTTCACAACCACCACCTCCGCCATGACTTCTTCTGCTGCCGCTCAGCCCCAGCTTCATTGCTCCTCGTGCTCAGCCACGGCCGAGGCCCTTCGAAAGCTAGCAGAGTCTCTCCATGATGCTCAGCTTGGTGCGTTCCTCAAAGTACCAATGTAATCACTGCCCTTAACATACCGTTCCAGCGCTCGCTCAAATACCTGTTCCTGTCCCTGCTGGTAAGCCTATCAACCCCCATTCTCATGCACCACTGATCCCTAGAAACTAGGTGTTGCACTGGCCATGGGTTTTGCACCTGCTGACCCCGCCGACATTCCCCCGGAACTCCTCAAAGCCTGCCATCAGTGCAGCTACTACCTCATCAAAGGTAGAATCTTCATCCGATCATCTTACCTTTTCTTGCTAATTTTGGCCTTTTTTTTTTAGCACAGCCTAACGGGCGTCATGACCATCTGTCCACTGTTAATACCCTTCGCATGCCCAGGGATGTGCTGTCCATTCACAGTGGCTCGAGTGATTGGGATGGCCTCAGCAACCCCCCCTCCCCTACAACTTCGTTCACTGATGACGACGACAATGTTGCCACCACTAGCTCTCACGTACCCCCTGTCACTGCTGTTACTACTCATACTCCTGTTGCTGCCCCCGTCACCGTTGCGGCTCCTGTTCCCGTGGCAGGTCCCGCTACCAATGCCACAGCCGACTCAGACTGCTGGTATGCAATTACCATCAGCCACCACCCAGGCGTCTATCGTGGCATGTAAGTAGTGTCCGTCGGATCTCGTCTTTACAAGCCACTGAGACTTCCACAGTCATCATGTCACCCCCAACGTGAGCAGTGTCCCAGGAGGTTCTGCTTCCCACCATTGTACAGAAGCCGCGGCTTGCAGTGCATATAATGAAGCCCTCGCCAATGGCCAAGTTTTCCAATTAAGTGCTAACGGGCAACTCTTGCAGATTATAGCTGGGAATGCACCCAGTGACAGCACGTTTGAACGAGATGTCCAAGGTCTCATTCCAGAATGACAGTCCTTGCCAACCAGCTGCCCAGAAAAGCACATCTTTTCTTGCTCTCTTCAACAACTCCAGTTCACTGACACCCTGATTGACTCTCTTGGGAAACTCATTCAAGGCATACAGAGTGTCCACTGGCAGGAACACTGTGTCCAGATCTTTGGGGAAGTGATTGAAGAAGTCACCTGGTTGGCGTGAACCAAGAATTTCGGCCTGTACCTGATCAGAGGGGTTGTCGTCCAGATAATCTGGCAATGTCCACACCATTGAGACGACCTCGGTGTTTCTGTTCCCTTTCACGCCTCTTCTCTTTAAGCTCTGGATGACTAGTAACTATGTAATGTACTTTGTAATGTCCACAACACCTGAATAGCACGTACTTTCTATAATACCTTTGATGCTTCATAAGGCCATCGGGACCAACTTTAACAGGTGATTTGGCTTTGCGCTTCGAAGTCCTTTCCATGATAGTAACAGTGTGGGATAGAACTCAGAAAGACAAATAAAGTAGGGCCCACTATTTACACCTGAACAAATCTGGTCATTACCCTCAATCTGGTCGTTACCCCCTCTCTTCCCTTTCTCACCTCAAACAGCACTTACACTTGGCGAAATTGCATACCTTATCTTGGCTACTCATGACGCCCAGTAACCTTCCCACATCCCTCCCAATTGGTCAAGAACAAGGCAATTTGGTTGAAATGTGCGACCAATGCACAACTGTGCACAACCATACACAATGGCACACGACCATGCACAACCGTGTACAACCAGGCACAACCAGGCACAACCATGCATGACAGTTTCATATTTCTTGGAGAAATTGTAGGTACTGTGATCATCTGCCCGGGTGCCCGATTAATTGCTTAACTCACCGACCATTTTCCCCTTTGTTCATACGTCTTCTTGTCGTTCCATGTTCATCTTCCCTCACAAAAGTACATATTCCCATGTTAAGGTAGCCCCCACTCCCTGGTACGTTGACAGCCAGTGGGAGGGACTAAGAACCAGAGGTACAACAGAGGTAGGTAGGCTTAGGTAGGCTAATGCCATCTGACGTTGAACGGACGGACCGTCGGACCGTTCAGACCTTGACAGATTGTTGACGTTGACGATCAACAAGGCTCAACCGTTCATCACCAGTACCAGCCAACATGAGTCCAAGCGGCACCTCCGGAATGGCAGGTAAGTGGATTGGCCAGCTTTACAGTTGACTGTTGACCTGAGAGCAGGGTAAGAATACTCGCGCACTCAAGCGTGGATCCTTCGGTCATCAATGAGGCGAAGATTCTTTCTTCCAACTGGGTTTTCTATGGGATGGGACTCAATGTACACATACTTAGTGCGTACCTATTCCAGCCTATTTCAACAATAGAAACCCAATAGAAACCCCAGACCTTTTTCATTAATGCGAGCGAGTAATCACTTGTATTATTCAAGATCAGAATGTTTTAACAAGTCCGTGACGATCACATGCCGTGTGTTTAATGGCTAACCCTACATGCTTCAGTTGGTTACAATAAATTCTTGACATTCGGCCGATCTCTCATCTGCCCTCTCAACTGATGACCACCCAAGAGTCTCCAACCCAGCGCTCTAATGACAACATTGCCAAACGTCGTCACCACATACTGTCCCCTTTTCCTTTGAGCCCTCCCTCCAAACGCTCACGCAAAGGTGAAGAAACCGAGGCTCCAGGGTCCCAGACATTGTCAATGGGTACCCAAGAGGAAGAAGCTGTCTTGGACAATGACTCAAATCATTCGACTTCAGAAAGTCTGACAGGCTCTGGTAAGGACTAGTTGTTACCGTGTTTCTTTCACCCTTGTTGATTATAAAATCAGAGTCCAATGCGATGCTAGGGGGACGTGTCCAGCGACACTTCACATACATGATCGTTCATAATGGGCATTATACTGAAGTTCAATGAGGTATGTCATCCTTCGACCACGCATAGCATCGACTGACCATCAATCCTCATCAACGCATTGAGATCGGTGGGTAGTGTTCACATGCCACAGCAGTACATTCGGGAGCGCTCACTCTTCGGGGAAATTTGATGACATATTGTGTCTAAACACTTTAATCGCCAAAATTCTGCAACGGATACATTTGCGAGTGCTCGTTCTTTGGTGAAATACCATGACATATTCTGTCTGGACACTTTAATCGCCAAAATCAGCAGCATCACAAGTGATGTAAATTTTCAGGTACATTTCGAGTGGTTTACACCACATGGTGCATTGAGGATATACAATTTCATTGCATTTTTAACTGATTGTGTACCTGTTTCGTGTTGATCAGATGTTTCTGATGAAAGCCTCAAAAGGCGTTCCTCTGGGGTCTCGGTTGCAAAGGTCGGGGAGGATACAACCATGGTTTCTACTTTCGGGTAGAGTATGCGAGGTACCGTATGAGGAGGGATGTGAGTGGGTGAATTGCATGAGACAGAGTGCCACTTACTGGTAGTTGCGAAGAACTTGGTATCATCTAGTCTCAGTTCGTCCATAGGATAAACGCGCGTTGTAAAAAGGTGAGGTAAAATGTTTATCTATTATATACGGAATACGTTGACGGATGAAGGAATCAGTTGTCAAATAATGGCGTGATGTAGGAAATTAATGTACACGAAGCACGGGGGCTGCATTTGCCCTAGATTCCTCCGATTTTCTATCATGATTGGCCCTTGACGCAAAGGGAAGGCCCAGGTGAAAGTTGCCCTGTTAGAGGGACTCACTGGCTTACCCCAAAGCTCTGAGGCCAAGAAGTTACATCTTCACACTATTGCCGTCCAGGGTGGTGAGAGGCCGAAGATTGCCACAGGTGCATTAGTGGGAAATTACTTGCCTCGCCCGCAAGTAACGTTAAACTCTCTCACTGGACACTCATTGGACAGGGGTCGGGATTCAGAGTCTTGGAATGAGTTGGAGTTCATGGAGGAGGGTTTTTTCTCTGAGTGGGATGGTGAGCACAGTGTTCGGGAGCCACGGAGGCGAACAGCTGCTGTGAGTTATCTTTGTGTTACATACCAGTGGGCCGGGCTAATTTGAAGCAAGGACAACCCGATGAAGGAATGGCTCATCGAACGTGAAAACTTCTGAACAGAATTATTACGCGGCGATGGCAGGGGCGGCTATGCCGGCGAGCTGTATTGTTGTGACATGGGAGGGAAATCGGAGTTTCGCTGTCAGGACTGCCTGCATAACGAGCTGTTGTGCAAAGAGTGTATTCTGGCCGCACATACCTTGCTTCCATTTCATCGTATTGATGTGAGTTTAACATGTAAGAATGGTGTATTGTACTGATTCATGGTTCGAAGAAATGGAATGACCGGTTTTTCGACCAAACTACTCTAAAGAGTCTAGGCCTACGGCTACAATTAAATCACCCCCTCGGCGAACCATGTCCATGTCCCCAGGGAGCGGCAGGGAATGACTTTGTGATTGTCGACATCGAGCAGGTGCACGAAGTGGGGCTTGACTATTGCATGTGTGACAAGAGCATCCCTTTCTTGCGCGAATTACTTCGAGCTCAATTATATCCCACCACCAGCACCAACCCTCGCTCAGCGGCGACATTTCGCTGTCTAACCCACTACCACCTCCTCTCCTTTGAGTTGAAGTGCTCAGGCTACGAATACTATGGTAAGATCGCACGCGGGACAGATAATAGTGGTTTGACAAAGCCTTGAGTGAGTTTATGCATCATAAGTGCTTTAGGGGAGGATCTGACCGGTATCCAGGACCGGTATGATGAGTTTATGAGGATGGTTCGGAAATGGTGGCATCTCAAAATGCTTAAGAGAGCAGGTAGGGGCCAAGACCCAGAAGGGATTGCAGCAACAATTTACCCCCTGAGTGGAAGGCTGCACCTGAGCATAAAAAGCGAGTGGCTCGAACATGCGATTGTTGGTTCTCGTTGACGCTGGGGACTTCAGGTACCTATACTCTTTATTTCTCGCTATCAATGCAAATCTCCGTCTCAAAGGAAAGGGCGTCTCATCAGAGGAGCGGGACCCAAGTCTTGGTGGGGGTTGGGCTTTTTTTGCGGAAGAGGGAGCTTATAAGGGCCACCTGGCAGCTAACTGGGATCAGAAGCAAGCGGTAAGTTTCAGGATCGTCATTGTAGATGCGTGTTGAACATGTCATGTGACTCAGAAAAGCACCTGCGTCGCCCATAATGCTGTGAACCAGCCAGATAAGGAAGCTCAGGGTCTCGCGGCATCGGGGGCAGGCACTGTAGACTGTTCTAGACATGACCTAAAACAGCTAAACGCTGTTGGAGATTTGCAACTGGGGGAAAAGTAAGTGGTGTTTAAAAAATGAGTTCGGCACAGCCTAATTCGATCTTGACAGATATCTTAATATGGACTATCTATTCTTTACGAGTCTCCGTGATACAAAAGTGGAAACTATTTTCGTGTCATACGACATTGCATGCCAATGGCATAAGAATATCCGGGAACAGATGATGTCGTACCCTCATAAACTGCATCTCTCAGGGAGCGTCAAATACATGCTATTTCTGGTGCCAAAGTTCCACTTACCGGCACATATTGAGCTATGTAATCTGTTATACTCATTTAACCTGACGACGGGCGTGGGGAGGACAGACGGGGAGGCGCCCGAGTGTGGGTGGGCAAGTATCAACCCAATTGCCCAAAGTACAAAGGAGATGGGACCTGGCTCAACATGGGACACCATTGACGACCATTTCAACGATTGGAATTGGAAGAAAGTGGTCATGTTTGGTGCGTGTCAGTACTGGATTTCATGGTTTCAAGTTGAATGATGAATAGGTGAACGGATGTTAACAAAGATCAGGGCTGCCTGTGCTGGATGCAGTGAGCACAAAACGGCCCTGGAGGAGTTGGAGGACACCATCCCATGCGAAGTGGTGAGCCAGTGGCGAACAGCAGTCGAGGCTTGGGAGATGGACACCTCCAATGTTAATCCCTATAAGTACTTACCCGAGATTCATATAGCGGCATCCGTAAAGGAGGTGCAATTACAATTGGCGTTGCAAGTGGAGGAACGCGACAAGGCTGAGGGGGTAGATAGTTCAGGAGCAGAGCATCCAACAATCATGGTCGCAAATGGGTTGGTGCTCGAAGATGAACAGTGCGTGCCGCCCTGCTAGTTGGGTCCTGACTGACATCGTATTGGAAGGCGAAAGCTGGCTGCTGATATGGTGATGTTGGAATTGCATCCAACGCTGAACCAGCACTCAAGTCTCCTGGAACGTTCTAACGCTCTACATTGTAGAATTGCGGCTTGGTTTGACAACCAAACATTGTTCATGCCAGAGGCGGCAAGAGAACGCGCAAGAGCAGCACAGGCAGGAGGGTTAGATGGGATTGCAAGGACAAAGGCTACAGATATAGCCTTGTGGCTGCCGTCATCTTTGGCAGGAAAAGGGACGCTGGTGGATCCAGATCTCCGACAGTATGAGTGGCAGCTCCGTGAGGGCCAGGCCCATGATGCTCTGGAGGAGATATGGCAGTTCCTTTGTCTGCGGTCATCTCTGTACAAGAACAAAGATCGAAATGCCCGGGGGGTGAGAGCAAATACTCGTGCCAACAGCGCCATTGACACCGCAACAGAAGGTATGAAGAGGGAGGTGGCAAAGTACCGGGCTTGCCATGAGGCTATGACAAAGCTAGCACCAGGTTTGGGGATACTGAGGGGAGGAGAACAACGTCGTGGATTTGGCTAAACCAAGCAGTCTCTGCAGATGCTGACGAGGACCCACTGCTTAACGAGGGTGCGTGTCGGGAATCATGATGAGATTGTGTGGCTGACAAAGATGCCAATAGCTCTCCGTATTGAATGGTGTCGTGCGAGGGCATGAGTGATGCAGTGGGAAGAGGAGGTGGAGCTCTTGCTCGAAGAAATGCGGCGTATCCTCGCGTTCTTGACATGGCAAGCCGCATGGTGTGAGAGCCAAGGTCTTCAGAATGTGAGTTCAGACGTCACAGTGTTTGAGGGTAGGTCGGCATACGCGCAACGACAGGGGGCAATTAGGCGGCGTTTAAAGGAGAAGTTTGAAGGGTTGTGGGAGGAGGTACCGAACATCATGAAATTTTGGACAGGTTAGGTCTAGAACAGCGTAGGGCGATGGAATGTATGATATTATTGAGTTTGGTTCATATTGATCTAATCTAAAGGGAGGCAGATTCTCAATCGGGAAAGATCATGGGTTACTAAAAGGGGAACGGCCAAATGAGGGATGATGGCGGGGGGGCGTGGTATGGTAAGCGACGGGTCATTTGTGAAGGGAGGGCTGAGTTCTAATGAGAAGGGAGGTAGGGGAGGAAGATATATAATGGGGCATAGGGGCGTGATATATCAGAAGTGCCTATGGGCCATAGGCCATGATACATCACGGGTCTGCTATGCGCATAGGATTCTGATATATCACCATGCCAGTGTATAGTGTATTGACAATAATTGTCGTATCTCGTATCATGTAAATTCTTTCATCTGTAGGTGGCTGTGGATTACCCAACACATTGCACAGGGGGGAACTTCCGTAGTTTTGCTGGATTAGGCAGAGCAGAGATATTGTGATTACCACAGTGTCAGGCTTGAGGAGGCACTGTAGTATCATAACCAACGTTTTTCCATAACCAGTACCTGCATGTGTCAGGGTTCACATAGTTAACTATTATTTTTGCATATTGATTTATTATTTTCCATCTGATTTCTATATTTATCCTTTGATGATATCATATGATGTCAGTGGAGCTGCCACATCATATGATGTCATTATTACTCAGATTACTCTTGGCATTATTCATATGCTTATTCAGACTATACATTTGCTTACTCAGATAGTGTCATTGCTTAGTCATATTGCAGGTAGCCAGTAGTATAT
>JABCKU010000265.1:4955-18071 GCA_018221655.1 Myochromella boudieri | reverse complement strand
ATAGGGAAAAACTGGTCTGGCTACGGTCCCTCACAAATAACACCCCATTGTGGTACGGGGAAGTCAGTACATCGCATCAAAGTCGATGAAACGGCTGGATACATCCTAACGACTTCGTCACTTGGTGGTTTTTCCGTCACCGGTTTGCTGAGGGGTGAGAAGATATGGTCTCTCCCGGATGTAAGTGCCAAACGAAATAAAATTTTCGATATCTAAACTTCATCTATTCAGAGCCACGTCCGCCCTTACGCCCATTGCGAATACGGTGAAGGCTTCGTCGTTTTCGACTATATAGATGGGTCTAAGGAGGTCTGGAGGCGTGCCGACGATTATAACGATGATGAAGCTGCTTTAGTCGTGAATGAATCTCTGCCTTGCACACGCCAGCATCGTGCATATGCTGCTGCTTTGCAGAAGTACCAGGCAGCATCACCATCCAGCTGGGGTCATTTTCGCCCGTGGGCTATACTATCCCCTCCACAGACTACACGGGCCTTTCGATTTTCGTTCCCTTTTTTAGGAGCGGCAGCCTGGGACAGCATCTACCTTTGGGATGTACGCACTGGCGCTCTTGTACAGGCGATTAACCAGACGCAACTTGGAGTCGAAGAAAATGACAACCTTGAGTTTTTGGGAGACATAAACTATATAGAGGTCTCTGAGAAATATGTTTTCCTGTGCGGCATTCATTCCCTCCGTGTGTTTTCAAGGGAAACAAGCAGACCTGTACTCGATATCTCATCCTCAAAGCACCCGCATGCCGCCTGGCATTTCACAATTTTACCTCATCGCCCTGAACAGACATTTCAAGGTGCATGTTTGATTACCGAAGAACTACAGCCAACTTATGTAGAGTACGAAGAAGCAATCATGGTGGACGAGTTTATAGCTGGTGAGCCACTCATTTGGTGAATAAGTTCGCATGAAACCAGTTGCTTACCACGTTCTCCCAAAGTCCATATCTCCCCTTGTGGGTCGCATCTGGCTACTCTCATGCTTAGCTCGAGGCTTCTTATCATCCGAAATTTTGAAAAAGCTTTCCAATCGAACACCACGAGTTACGAGCTTTCGATCGAGGTTCAACTAGGTTCCCCTTGCCGTTCCTCCCGGTACCTCGCATTTGAGCATGATAGAATTGCGGTCGCTACTGTACGTTTCTCATACGATGCACCCCGACACCCTAGAATAAAAGGCTCACATAGAAAACTGGTGTTTTTATCGTGGAAGCGGATTGGTCAAGCTCATCGATTTTCTCATCTGAGGAACCCCCATTTCTTAGAGTATCCCGTGTTCCCACTTTAGGAGATCGTCCTTGTTTGGGCGCAATCTCATGTCTTCAAATGACCGATACTGGTCTCTTTCTGAACTGGGATATCGACTACCTCAATGCTGTTAATGACGAAATTTCTGAAGGAATGGAAAATGCTTTCTACGATTCAGTTGCAGAGGTACCACGCTATGCTAGTGAGTTACCACACCGCCTCTATAGACAGGCCATTACTCAATGCTCCTACACAGGCCTCGCTAATGGTTTTCAGGTAAACCTCGTAGACCTCGAAGGTAGGACAAATATTCATACATCGTTCCCAACTTACTTGCGACCTCCTGATGCTGTTGTTAGAACCAGAATTGGACCCGGAGTCATCCAGCGTCATAAGCGTCGATTTCGTACCGAACGCATAATGATTGAAGCGTTTTGACGCTACTGCAGGCATGTCGATGTTCAAACCGAGCATCTGGGCCTGGGCTGGACAATATGAGACTACTCTCTCCAGCTCACAGGCAAGACAGATGCCCTCTCTGTTATCCTGTTGTCGATATAGTTATCACGAGCAATAGCAGTTCGTGATGTTAGTGCAGGACGCCACGATGCATTGGTAGTACCAGACAAATTTTCCTCAAAGAGAAATTTCCTCACCTCGAGTCCTATGAAACAAGTTGATGGAGGTTGTAGCTTGGACGGTTTTAGTTCTCCTGATTCTTTATTTTCATTCAAATCAGTGGAGTTTCCACCTCTTTGCACCTTCCAAGTCATACTATGGTGAAATTGAACAACAATCGAACGCCTTTCAGATATTGAAAAGTGGCGGCACGACTATAACCGGTCCCTGACTTAATCTTGCCATAGTCACAGTGAAGTCGTTATCGATGTTTATCATTTGAACATCGAGTTAAATCCGTATAATGACCTCACCGACTTGCATGAGATCTAGACTGTAATGTATGCGGCCCACACAATGCATATGTCCGACGTCAAAAGGTTATCATTTTTGCATTAAGTATGTATTCGTAAATTAAGTGGCCAAGGCACAGAGTATTATAAGATAAGTATGGGGAGATAGTTTTGTGGGGGGTCGGGTTCCAGGAGGTATCGCGAGAGGTCGTAAGAGGAATGACGTCCATATAGGTGTATATCAGCGTGTTCACCAGAAAGAGAAAGGAAAGAGATGTGATACAATTTACAAAGTGCTGGGAGAGGGAAAGGGAGGCAGACAATACAAAAGGCGCCAGAGCCAGTGAGAGATATAGCTTTACAGTAACAAAGAGATCCTGAGCCGTGAACAGAGACAATGAATGACAGAAAAGATGAGAGAAGCAAGAGGTGTAGACCAGACAAAGGATGGTGGCACTTCTTAGCGAGCTTTTAAGTTTCGAAGGGTTTTCACAACTTCCCCCATGTCCTGGTTCCACTCCCCACTCCACCCTTTCTCCTTCCGTTTTCCGAAATAGTTAAACGCCGAGGGTGGGCCAGTAGATTTCTTCGATATGCCCATATACGACGATGCCGACCCCAACGATGTTGGCGAAATGGACTTGGAGTGGTGGTGCTTAGGGCGAGCCTCAGCGTCATCAAAGCCAAACTGGTTGACTTCGTTCACGGGAGAGGAGTGAGCGTGGCGATGTTGGCTGACGTGGGGCGATGTGTCAGTAAAGTTGGTTTGAAAAGGTAACGGTGAGCGCGAGGCAAGGACGTCCTTCGTGGCTTTGCCGCCAACGGTGTCGTAAGCAGGGGAACCGAGGTATACGTCAATGCTGGCTTCAATCGTGAGGTCTTTGCGTGTAACAGACGCAGGTATGGTCGCGGGCGATCTTGATTTCGCCGCCTCTGTTTGGGTGCGTGCTTGCGCCGCAGCGATAAGGACATCAGTACCCGTTGATAGGCTTAAACTTCTCGGACGGTGCCGCCCACGTCGTTCTGCCACTGTAGGCTTGGTGGGCTCAGTATTTGTTCTAGACGAGAGCCGCGGAGGAGGGGTAATTTGAATATTAGTGGCGGGTAAAGATGGAGGTATGGAAGGCGGAGGGGGGATTTTTCGGCTTGACATGGGTTTGGGTCGTGAAATGGGGAGTGTACTTGCTTCAGCAGATTTATAACGAGATAGGGGGGCAGGAGCCGTGAATATCGCGGGGAGAGGCCGACGGTCCATTCTCCGCGACTTTGGAGATGTCTCTGGGGTGTCGTTGGGACTGTTCAGAGGGAAGACCAATTGAGGCGGAATATTTTCGCCGAAGGTGCGTTCAAGTTTCGCTATCTTCTTCCGTCGTGTCTCAAGGCTACTCGATTGTAGTGTGTCTAAGTTTATGGTGAACGTCGGAGAGTTGGGTGGAGATATGACGGAGGCGAAACGAGGTGATGATAACGATGTCCGGTTATCAGATAGAGGAATCGGAAGTGCCCGCAACCGTAGTAGGACGGGCCGGGACAGCTCCATAGTTTTAGGGCCGCTCTTCGAATTCGAGTGCACGGGGGAATATTCCCGCTTGAGAGGGTTCACCACCGCACGGGTCTCCGCTTGGTGAAGAGATGTGGACGACGATGGGTCGAAGGATGGTGAAGGCGAATGGTTATATAAGCGGCCCTCCCGACGAGTTGCCTTTGGCGTTGGCTCGAAGTGAGATGGGATCTCTGTCTCCACGTATAGAGGAGCAGCCCCAAGTACCGCCTCCAGTTTACGATTAGACCGCACAAGTTGCATCCGCTGTTGTCGACCTAGGTTATTGATAGTTGGTGGCGGGTCAAGCGAAGAAGTAGCCATCCTGAAATGATACGAAGTAAAGCAGATAACTGAAGAACAAAGATGGTAAGCGATAAATGGAACTGTGATGCCTTGCAGGACCAGACCAACCAGGGTGTGATCAGGGTAGGTGGATGAGCCTGTCCTGATTCTTTGTGTGAATGTTATATGTAAGGAAGAGAACAAAGAACAAAGGGAGAGGGTGATACAATAAGCGACATATTTTGGGCATGAAGGCCTATGTAAGAGCCGGCGTTAGGCCACATTGTCACTCGCTTGAGCTCCGGAGAACAAAGCAATTTCGGGAGTCGAGGCAAGTGATGCCATCACTGAAATTTACTAAAAACTCGGAAACAGGACAATGGTCGCTAGCGTTACCATTGTGACCGTTACAATCGTCACGCAACACCACTTATGGTTGTCATCCCACTGCCTTTCGGCCCCGTGTACTCCACACCCTCAAAAGTCGCCATACTGCACAAGCTCCTTAGGTGGTACCACCACCTGCCACGTCGACTTTGTAAATTTCAGAAGGATCGCAAGTTGGCTCTGTTGCCTCGGAGTAGGTTTTCAATATAAAAATTGGCACATGTCGCTAGAGAGATCATCCGTGACGGGTTAACTAGTGAGATGTTTTTTTTCTCCTTTTCCCATGCTGACCTGCGAAACGGGCTGCGGACTTGTCGACGGTTGATGTTAAGTGCACTTATTTTTAGCATCTGAACCAGGGCGAAACCCTGAGTATAAGTCCCCATTGGCACTGGCATTTTTTCAATGCATTTCCATGTCACGTTGTATGTCAGTGATGCTCGCTTTTATGATGCGATGTTAGCATGATCAGGCACGGCCCTCCGTAGTTGGGCATGAGATGGCATCCATCGTGAGTGGGTTCGCGGAGAGAATACCAAGTGAGTCCCTTCCCGCTCTCCAGTTCCGCGTCATGACAGATGCGTAATGCGACGTTTACTCAGGTACGGAGGGGTAGCCATAATTGGACATCCTCACAATGCGCATATTTCGGACTCAAATGTGAAGATGTCCAACTGCGCGAAACGCGCGGGTATGTTCCCTCTTCTTCCGTACTGAGATCAGAAAACGAGGCTCTGGTTTACAATCGAAACAGATATGCATTTCGATGAAAGCCACAGCCGCTCTCTGCATATGCATTGTCCTGAAATGAGGAAGAGACAACGAAAGCTTCACAGCTGCAGTCCGATGTCACCTGTCAGTGTGGCACGAATCAATGACGCCAACTTAATCCCTTCCTTCACGCCGATCCTTATTATCACTCTTTATGTGACGGTCGACCCTTTTTCCAACTCCGGTGATATTTCTTCTCCAGACAGGGAGATCCCTGCCGTACATCTTGACGCGGTTGTAGCTCAGTTAGCCTCAGGAAACTTGTTACGAACATATTCGTGATGTGTGCAAGGAGAATTATCAAAACCCCGGTGACGCACGAAGTGTCGAACAAGTGAGCGCCATTGTTTTTGCTGCCTGTCGTTTCCGGGTTCCGCTCAACCACAGCTTTAGATGGTGTTTATCTACTCTTCACTGACAATCAGATGTCAATATCGGCGACACCCTTGAATGACCTGGGGATCCCATTGAGCTCTTTGACTCATGATAAATGTTATCAGGTGATAACTAATCTTGTGAGTCTTTTGACTCTTCACTCTAGCTGACACTGGATTGATGCTACCTTGATCGTTTTCAGGAGACATTGAATATAGGATGTGGTAAGGAGTGATGTCTCTTACCTATTTTCTTCTCCGCGTCTAATAACATCGCCGTCTATGTGAATCCCTTGTTCCTCTTATTATCCTCCGCTAGAAAAGATTAGAGGTCTTCTATATCAATCGTTTTATCATCACAAAACATGACATAGGAATCTTTCCACAAAATCGATGATGCATCTATCAAGGATAGAGGTGAGTCAATCGTTTCGTAATAGAAGCAGCCTGGCATTCCTTCATCGCCATCGTTTCTACGCGAACTCAGCCAATAGGGAGGAACAATCAAGTTATTGGATCCCCCGCTCAGCTCACCACGACCTATCATGATACACTTGTGCCTCATCTACGTGGGTATTGCGGTTAATGTGGCCCACGTTTCTAGTGACGCTACGGTTACTGTGGCGGGCGTTAAACTCGATCAGATGTAATCACCGTTGCATCCACGCAGTCTATCGTCCAGTGACGGCCATGAGAACGGTGTTCCCCACCTTAGCTCAAGATGGCGTTATAGAGGTTGGCAACAGCTGATGGTGACATAACGAACTTATTCAAAAATATTATTCCAAATCCATGGACTAATACACATGGAACTAGGAGCCTTTATGACCGTTCTCCCACGGAAAAACTGCTTTCGGAAATTCTCCTGCCATAGTGGATCTGCTGAGAAGGCGCTATCGACCTACCATGGTGTTCGAGAAATACCTGGCAGAGACTGATGGTGGCGTGCTTTAAGTTGTCACACTACGTTAGTTGACCAAGGGTTAAAGTATCCCTATGGGAGGGTGATAAAAGGTGATAAAGTGCTCTTGGTAACAATCGAGCATTGAAACACGTTGAGAGGTCCCCATAATCAAAAGTGTATTTTGGTACCACCTGGACCATCCCATGATGTGATTAGTAATACGTCAGGCTGTACAACCATATCTGTACGTCGTTTCGTTCAGCTTCCATTTACGTACCTCTCTTCTTCCATATATGTAGAGTTTCAGCTGCTTGATCAACCTCATGATTCAAGCCATTGTCAACCTTTTCATGATGATATTGATTGGCCCAAACGCATACGAAAGGACAGGTAGTAGTTACAGAGATAAATATGGAATCCTCAAACGGACAGTGGCATACAAGTACAAGTGGATTCGATCTTTTCTATTTGCGTTCTTGTTTTTCTTTCACACCTATTTCTTGAGTGCATCAAATTCTTTCTGGAACTCCGCAAGCGCATCAAGAGTTTCGGCGAAGTGCGCATAGCCAACCTTCTCTCCGCGGCCGAGGGCAAGGGAGTGGGCAGTCCGTGCAGCATTCTTGATCTGGCGCCCATTCACCTCGCGGGCTGCAAGATCCCGGATTTCTGCTGTCGTGATATCCTTCGTTGCACCCAACTTCGCGATGAACGCAGCCCAGACCTGCTCCTTTGATTCCCGAGTAAGCTCGTGGAAATGTAGAGCAACGTGGATACGAGATAGGAAGGCCTCGTCAAAGGCTTGCACGCGGTTGGTCGTGAGGAAGAGAATGCCACGGTAGTACTCGACATGGCGAAGGCTGTAGCAAATCCATACTTGTTTCAGTGACTTGAACGCCGAACAGATGAAAGAGAAGTTAACGCACAAGATCGCTACCATAGCATTACGCTCAAGGTCGTGTAGAGAACGTTGTTCGAGGAAGACATCAGCCTAGCAAAGGTTTAGATTGATGCTAAAAACGAGGTTATAGAGAATATACCTCATCAATCAGGACAACAGCCTTCCAAGCAGTAGCAACGTCGAAGATCCGGTCCAACGCCTTGTCCAGTTCAGCGGCGGAGGTCCCCAGGTCACCGCCTCCGATGACGTACAGAGGTCGACGCACATGCTCACTTGTTGCCTCCGCAGAGAACGTTTTGCCTTTCGCAGAGTCAGTTGGAACAACACAGATATATGAAAGAGATCACGCACCGACTCCAGGAGGTCCGAAAAGATTGATAACGAGGCCGTGTCCCTTGCCTTTGATGAAGTCATCGAAACCGACTTCTTTGTGGTGTGATTCAACGAGCGATTGCAAGAGCTGCTTTCGGCCTGGGGGTAGCACGAGGTTGGCAAAGGCGTCCTCGTTCCAGTCAACATCCTCGATCTTCTCCACATCAAATTCGACTGTCATGGCAGGTAAGTGGACGTGGGTGGAATGACTCAAAAGGGAAACTCACGCCAGGTCTTGTCAGTAAGACTGAACCCAAATACGACAGATGAAGTCAAAATTAAATCCTCGTCGGTAAGATCGATGTTCTCCGTTTCTTCCTCTTTAGTATGCGATTGCACCATGGTACCTGTGGAAGGTTTGAGGTTAACTTATGATATAGCCGACTCGAAAACTTACCGTTCGCAAAAGCGCCAGGCTGGGCATTTAGATCTTGAGTCTCGACCGGGGGTACAGGCTCAAAGGGATAATCTAAGTGTCTGTTATTTTGACGATTTTGTTGTTCAACTTGCTTCTTGGAGGGGAGAGGGGGAGGGACTTGGTAGTTGGGGTTGAGGCGACGGAAGGTGGCTTCGAAGACGGTCAGGGAAATGCAGAGTGTGCACAAGATGCAGCCTACCTCGATCAAGCATAATCCTCCCATTGATCTACAATGATTTATGGTTAATGTCCATAATATTGAAACGGAAGGTATTGCTCACATTGTGCTTCTCCAACTTTCCCATAGATTTGATTGCTGCGATTCCGCGATATTGCTTGTGGTGTACCCCAACTAGTCCGACCCACTTTTTACCCCGTGTCAACAAGGATTGACGTAACGCCGCTTCGTCGGGATGGTAGCAAAGCGGGTAGGCGTCCAGGCTCTGGATCTTAGCCGTTCCTTTGAACTCCTTGATCAGGATTTGTGTCTGCACCTTTCCCACTGCTACACTGCCGTCTGCCAATCTATCAATGAAGTCGATATTTTCACAGGTAAGCTGATAGCAACTCTTGGCCGTAATTGAGGTACGCTGAGAGGAGATCAACTTGAAGAGACGTGGCCGACCGGTGATGGCGCAGGTCGTGACAAAAAGGGTACGCGGGACCAAGAGAGCGAAAAGGTGATCGTACGTGATTTCCTGGTGAGACTTGAGCTTCTCAATCTTGTTGATCGTTACGCGCCAATCGGATGCAAGAGCACCAAGGAGTAGATCGACTGAAGCTATAACATGGGGATCTGCCTCTGATTTTACCTTCTGAGCAGCGAGGTCATCTCGATACTTCTTGAACAGAGGAAGAAATGTTATAAACATATCAGGCTCAAGCTATTGAAGCGGTGTGTTAGATCTCTACATACATTTTGAAAAAGCATTGAAGCATACCTCAAGAGGATCAGTGTTCCAGGAGATCCCCGGCCAGGATTGGATAACATCCTTACAGGCTTTGAGAAGGTATTCACTTTTGACAACGATCCTAACGGTCGGCTCTTGGTTCTCATGTCTTGAGAACTTTCGGATAATCCTACGGAGCGTAGATTGAAATGTTAGACCATGTTTTTCAAGTTTAATTACATATTGAAGCCTCACACGAAGTTGCAGTCTTTCCACTTATCGTCGCTGCTAGTCTGGAGAATCGGTAGGGTTTCCACTGCGATCCTCGAGTTCATGTTCTTTACGCGCCATCAAGATAAGTAAAGGTAAAACGAGCGAAAAGAAAGGACACCTACGCGATATTTCCAATTTCTCGACCAGCGGCTGTAGTAATGGTCGACACGCTTGATCTTGAGCGAGGGCTCAGGCAAGGGCTCATCACGAACGATGGTCGATACTTTAGACTCGTTATCAAGCCCATTGTCAGGATCTTCAACAATAGACGACGAGGAAAGAGGTGACGAGCTCTTCACAAGAGATGAGAATCGGCGATGCATGGAGGCAATGGGACAAAGAAGTCTGAGTATTCTGCGTCTTAAAATCCATCTTAAATAGAGCCATGGATCCAGGGCTACAGATCCAGGGTGCTCGTTACTAACACGTAGCCCATTAGATGTAATATTTGGATTTGGAAGACGAATACATACCTTGGCAGAGAATCCACGTTTTGGCTGTGCCATCCGTCCCAGCCTGCCTAATGCCCGTCGCGGAACTTTTTGGCATCTTTAATTTTGCCTAAATAGGCCATGATTGTATCATGGTATGTTATAGGGCTGTGCAGATATGAGTCTTGACACAGCCCAAGCACCGCTGCGGAGGAAGACAACGTTCAACTGTGACTTTGGATACGGTCACGTGCTATACAGACTTGACAGCACCATGACTGCTTTTTAGTGTGACTGACGTGAAAAGGATAGGACATTGGCACTCTACGGCTTTCAGTGAAGCGCTTAAATACTAGACACGCACTTCTGAATGATACGGGGCCGCCAACTATATTTTGAATTTTCTTTGAATTCTTTTTAGAATTTGTGTTTGTTTGACATTTTTTGGAGGATTTTATCTTATCACCAATGTAGAAGTTCCTTCTTGATCAGATTCTCAAGTTTCTTCAGAAACCCAGAGCACCGCTTGCGTCTCAGACGGCGACAGTGCTTCTCTGCGGCGTGAGGCTCCCCGCTACCCCAGATTGTGGAGCATATGGGAACTTACTCAGAGTAAGTATGAGTCAGATCATTTCCAGAATCCTTCCAGAGAAAGTCATGAAGATGACACCTGCACCGCCGCGATACACTTGACTGCCTTGACACAACTAGGGGTAACGACTCTGCGAAATAACCTGGTGACCGCCTTCAAGTAAGGTATTGGGAAAAACCTCCATTGAGAGATGGATCCTTGTTTTGAGATGGCAGTATCGAGGGAAGCGATTTTCAGCCTAAAAGTGACCTACATTCAATTGGACGAGCGTGAGTCTTGGGTATAGTTCTTTGGCAGGTTCGCAAGATGCAAGTTCTGTTGGACGAAGGGAGGCAGTCACCCGTATCACCGACGAAGAATTTCAAGCATCTTGGCCAAAAAGTGTGATAGTTGTCAGTCAATACTCGCGCCAACGAGCTTCCCCAATAGCCATGTCATATCCAAACTTCGTTCGATTTTCCTTTTCCCGTTGGTTGTACCCGAAGGCTAATGTATTCCTAGATGTTGCATATATCAGAGCAGACAGACAGTATTAAGGCGAAGGTATAAAATAACGGACACAGCATAGCTGAACTCAAACCCCACAGTAAACAAATGGTATCCCCTCACAACAACAGACCGAAAAAAAAAAGATAGATGGAGAACAACAGAACTATTGGGCCCGCGCCGAGGAGGCCTTATCTTCCTCCATGATCCCGAACCACCCAGGCAGCGAGTTCCACACCTCCTCTCTCGCCTTCATCGCACACGCCGCAAAATCCACCTTACAAGGCCCACACATCCTTAACCCGCACTGTCTCTGCCCGTCCGAGAAGTCCGTACGCGACAACATATCCATTGCCTGCGTGAGCGTGAACAAAGTATCCGCATCGCGCCCACACGCTATGCCGCCGACGGAGCGCAGGACGTTCAGCATGATGAAGTAAAACGACTCATGACAGGCGTGGCTCGGGTCCGCCCCCGTATCGAATCTGAAGGCACAATCGAGGGCCGGGGCACGGCCTTGGAGGTGGGAGGCGATGAAGTGGGCCATGTAGCGTTGTACGCGTTCGCGTCCCCGGAAGGTTTGTCGGAGCTGACCACGAGTAATGTGGGCTATAGCTAGTATGGGTGGGTGGGTATCTGAGGGTGAGATGGTGTGGGATTGGAGGTACTGAGCAAAGGCTAAAGAGGGGATGGGTGCACCTGCAAGGATCTTGCTTGGGCCATAGCGGGAAAGGTCATAGAACGCTGCGGGGAGGATGGAGGGGATGTCGAGGTCGAGGGCAAGTTGGATGACGAGTATAGGGTGTGCGCAGGCTTCTCGAGGGATGTAGCGACCGGAAGAGTCTGTCGCGGATTGTTCTCGACGATCCCAGCCTATGAGCGAGGACGGCCAGTCGACGTCGAGGCGCCTGAGACAAACCTGTCTGAGATGCTCGACAAAGTACTTGGTAGCGAGCCGCAGGACACCGGCAATGGCCATGAAGTCGTTGGCCCTTGGCACGGTGAAGTATCTATGAATTGGGAAGGTAGTCAGCTGCGTCAAAGGATGCAATGAGATCGAAAGACACACAGGCCGTCATAGAGTGCACTCAAAAAATAAAATACATCGGAAGGGTTATCATAGAGCTCGACATACACACATCCGTCGATGAGTTCCGCGTTTTCGGGCTGAGGAAGAGAGAAGAGACCATTGAAGATGTCGGAGTGGCGCTCCAGTTGTCCACGATGGACTCTGAATGCAGCAGAACCAGCGACGATGACGATGTTACCATCTAGGAACCAGAAGTCTGAGCGGACGAGCTTAGAAAATGGGACTTCAGAGGCGATGGAGTATATCATCGCATCTGCCATCCTTGACTATCAATGGAACGACGATGAGAAGGGGGGAAATGAAAGAGCGTGGGGGTAGGATGCGAGAAGTGTAAGAATTCGGGGCTGACAGACATCCATCCCAGTGAGAATTTGAGCCAAATGAACAGATCTCGCCACGGAGGCTGACTTGGATCACAGGCGAACATAGGCTCCAAGACAAAACAAAGTTCTCAGACGTTAGAGGGGCCCAGACGAGTAGTACAGATGAAGGAGCACATGGACATGACCGGTAGCATCTAGGTAACAATGTGGTACATTCTGGGGCTGAGGCTGTCTGGGTCGTGCGCGGTTTTAATTTACGATTTCAGAAGGAAAATAGTAAAACTTGGGGCATACTCGTATGCCGCGTACCCGGATTGAACGAGTGACCTTCTCATGACAAGCTTAACTGAAGAATGGCTAGTACGAGTGAGACGCGCTACCACTACGCCAACGCGGCCTGGATGCATTTCATTCTTCATAATCCAAACGCCCAAGACAGGTTATCAAAGTTGGTAAGAGCGGAGAGCAAAGGCGTGCCGGCGTCTAAAAACTGAATTGCTTACATACGCCTGCCGCCTGCCGTTCCCGTGTATTCTTTCTCCAACTTTTACAGTAACGG
Source organism: Myochromella boudieri (assembly GCA_018221655.1). Classification (NCBI taxonomy): domain Eukaryota; kingdom Fungi; phylum Basidiomycota; class Agaricomycetes; order Agaricales; family Lyophyllaceae; genus Myochromella; species Myochromella boudieri. Next base: position 5,305 of record JABCKU010000265.1, on the reverse strand, counting down.
CCCGTAATAGTCAACTTCAAATATCTCAACGATCGAATGCCTCGTAAAGAAGATAGACAAAACTTTGTTTCCGCCCCCACTACCCCAGCATGCGCGTAACCCCTTTCCTGCGCCATAATGTTCAGTCAGTATCAGCTGCGTTGCGGGAACGTGTGCGGCGTCCAGCTCTGCTGAAGAAGCTAGCAGCACCAGCAGATTTGGCTCCGTTATTCAAGGTGAGTGTGCCTCAACGTTTAATTGTGTTGGATATTGAGCAGCTTATCATAAATTTTTCTTAGAATGATGACTATGTTCGTTTCGGCCTTACAGTCTTGGTGAACGGTTTCTGATATGTCGCAGATTGGATGGTC
>JABCKU010000264.1:0-18121 GCA_018221655.1 Myochromella boudieri | reverse complement strand
AATAACACTGGCAATATAAACCAATAGACTACAAGGGCAATACTAACTAGCAAAGTCCGGTTACCAAGTAGGGTATCTGCCTGGAGTTTTCCGGCAGACTTCGGACACATCATCTGTGATGTGCCAGCTCATCATTCTTGTCCACCAACCACCATCACTCCCCCCTGCCGCCCTCCCTCTCCGCCCCTCGCCCCCCAACGGCCACGGTGATTGATGGTGAGGACGATGACGATGACGACAGCCCCATAGAGCGGGCAGGGGGGGGGGGAACAAAGGGCAGACCCCGGAAGGGGGAGAGCCGGCAGGTGCACCGTCGAGGCAGCACCCCACATCCATACTGACGCCCCTCCCCCTCCTCTTTTGTAGCTACATACCCCCACAACAGCAGGCCCCCAATCTGGCACACGCGCACACGGCACATCGGTGCCACGTCACTGGGTGAGAGGGCCAAGGCACGGAGGGGCGGGGTGGGTCCCAGGACGGGAACCGCATTGCTGGCAAGCCCACCGGCTGCACAGGGTAGGTCCGTGGGGGAGCGGGAGTGGTCCACGGCGGGCACCGCGTCCCCGGGAAGTCCAACAGTGCGGTGGGTGGATGCCACGTCACCAGGAGACACAACGGGGGGATGGAGATGGGGTCACGGCAGGGCAGGAGGACACGTGGCGGGGCAGGGGGGCACACGGCGGGGCCGGAGGACACATAGTGGGGCGGGGGAGGCTCATGACAAGGCCGGAGGACTCCCGGCAGGGCGGGGATGGCACATGGCAGAGCGGGGAGGCCTTACGGCGAGGTGGGGAGGGCCCACGGCGGGGGTAGGGCAGCTTACAGCAGGTGAGGGGGGGATCACGGCACCCCCGCTGTCCCTGCCCCACCCCCTGCATGTGTGTACGCATCCCCTATATTTACTTTATTTAATATTTGTATATACGCAATCAAATTATTGTTCTTTCAAAATGTAACTGAGACAATGTAATGTAAGTTGACATAAGTCAGTAAATTTGTAGTGTCTGACTGTCATATGTGACAGTGGGGGATTAAAGTACTAGTGGATTCCACATGGAGTCCATTGGAGTCTGATAGGAGTCCACTGGAGTCCATTGGAGTCCATTGGACTCTGGTCAGAGTCTGTTGGACTCCCACCAGACTTTCTTCAAATTTTGGCTAAGTCCAGCAGTCCGGTCGGAGTCCGGTCAGACTCCAATGGACTCCGACGAGTCCGATCGGACTCCGATAGGACAAGGTGGGGGAAGGTAAAGTACTGCTACTATGTATGAAGTATACCAAGGTCTATCAAAGGGGGTACTTGTGTACAAATGTTATTTGGTCTACCAAGCACAGATAGATTTAGGTAGACTTGTTGCCTTTTCCTGATGTATTATAGATACATACAAAGTATAGAGTAATAATATTCAGTTATGGGGGTATCACGACCTTAATGCTGGATGGCTTGGTTATTCATGCCAGCATCAGCTGGCTTCCAGTTGGATGTCCTCTACAGTTCGAACTGCCGGTGATTCAACGATAGTTCCTGAGTCAATGGTATCATCCCCATGAAAAGGAATATTGTTTTCATCGATCTTCAACCCCAGTAAGGCCTTCAGGACGAGATGCGCCCCTAGCTTTGAGCACGCCAGGTTACCTTCTTTGCAAGCGGGACTGTGGATACCTATGAGGAATTGAGGAATTAACATAATGGTACAGGTATGGTTGTCAACACGTACAGTGAGAACAGCCATTATCACATCCACAAGCTTCAATAGCACTACAGGCCATTTTTAGAATCTCGGTCACTGGGAAGCGCGTACGGTAGTCTTTTCATTGAAAGGAGGCGAGACGAACCGTTATCGAAGGCCTTGGCGGCCACCCCACCACTTCTTTCGATTGTGTCATAGAATATGAGCCTACCACGAAGTGAACAATCAAACAAGTCCACCACCTGGTTGCAAATGATAGTTACCTGGCGGGTCTTTTTCGTTTCGGCGCTGCCATGTATTTTCTTTCTGGTGCCTTGCACTCTGTTTTAACGTCTTGGGCCATCAAAAATCGATTCAGAAATGCATGTTCAGCACTATGAATCGCCTCCGCGGGATTTATCCCTTTGACCCTGAACAAACCCAATAACGTCTTAGGAATATCAATCCACAGCCCTGTCGTCTCACGTTCCCAAACTGGAGTATCGAGATCAACAGTCTCGAGAATGACTTTATTCCTGTAAACCACTCAGAAGTCTGCATTGTTACGATCCAAAAGTGAGCGGTGTACCTGACTTTGAAAAAACCTGATGATAGCGATGGATGTGATGCGAACAGCGAAGATGAGGAAACTAACCGAAAACCTTCACTTCTACTCCGACCTCTACAGGTGGTTAATGTGCATGAGACATCCAACTTAAAGATAAAAGACTTACTGCCATAGTGAACACGCTGTGGGGAGTTCTGGATTTCTTTGATGCGGTATGTTTGGATGGCATCTACATTGCTTTAGAACTATTAGCCGATGTATGAGCACGCATGAAAGAGATCCTCACGTAAAATCCCTGAATCGCAAGGTTAATTCTCTTTAGTGGAGAATGTATGTCCAAGATATATTTTCACCTCGGAGAGGTTACCCAGTTAGCATCAACCTGGGTGACTTTTGCAATCTTTGAATCATGATTGAGTTCCTTGACCTTTTCAAAAATTGGACTTTTTAATGGTTCACGGTTCTACAAGTTTAAAAAGCCTTACAATAAATGTGAGTCCCTGGTGCATGAACTGTTAAACCTTGCATTTCAGAAGACTGAGGCCGCCTCAATGAGGAAGGGTGAAGAACGCTTACAACTCCGCCTTCATAGATTTCAAACATCGCGCGAGATACTTCGACTTCTTCCAATATTGAGTGGCCATTTTGCGGATGGTCCTTTGTCAAGTTTACGACAGTATACTTTTCTTCCTGGGTACCACCTAACGTCGTGGAAGTATGTCAAACGATAATCAAGGCAAACAAAGCGGCCTACGAATGGATACATGTTTAGAAGGGAACGGGAGGAATTTTGGATGAGTGTGGTACCTGTCATTGATTATTATCGATGAGGAACGAGGAAAGATAGAAACGAATGACGAATTCACCAGCCATCTTTATCCTTAACAAGGTGTGTCTCACACACTTGTCTATACGAGGATCCAAAGTAGAACTCGTCCTCATCGGATAGTGGCATCTCTTGCGCTGCACACTGTAAATGTGCTAAAGAAGCTGAGTACAATCGTGGAAAATCCAACTATCTGAAACAGTCTACCTTCAAGTAGAGGCTGACTGTCCAGATCGATAATGAGATTGTCATTGAATTTACTGAAAAGTTCCTCAGGATGAACAACATAATACTGATCAATAGGAAACGAGTCTGCGACGAATATCGCAAGAGAATCGCGAGATCGACGCCCTGCCCTACCAGCCTGTTGTCTCTAAGAATGGTTGATAAGCTTATGTTGGGGGGACAAAAAAGTGACCTGACAAAGCTTGCAAGATTGGCTGGAAACCCAAGCATTATAACAGCATCCAAGACGCCGATGTCAACCCCAAGTTCAAGGGCATTCGTAGCCACTATACCAAGTAAACGTCCATTGAAGGCGTCTTGCTCTATGCGACGACGATCCTACCCCCAGTGTCAAAAAGATAATATGGCGAAATAAAAACGCGGACCTCTCGTGAATACCCTGGTGTAAATGTCAATCAGAATGTTTGCTAACGGTTAATGAAGTCACCGACCACCACGGTAGGGCATGGTCCTGTCCAGTATGTCATGCCGTCCTTCACTACTCAGGTCTACTCGAAGTGTCTTCATGACCTTGTAGATGCGTTAACCATGAAAGATTGAAAGAGATGATGCTCACAAGTTCACAGATTTTTCGAATCTTCATGTCGCCGTTAAGTTCTTTACTCTCTGGTATTTGGCCAAGTGCTTGAACCCACCTTGCAAAACAGGATAACTCGAATCCCTCGCTTCATAAGGAATGTCATGAGACTGGTCGCCTCCGAAATGGAGCTGCGTCGTCCTAGGCTGGGCACATTCTTATCGACACACGGAGGATTCCATACCAGGAAATCTTTTTGTCCGGACGGAGCACCGTCTTCCTCTACGGTTTTGATGTGTGATGCGTCAATTCCAAACACCTTACTCATGTGAAGTGTAGGATGGGAAATCGTTGCGCTACAGGAGATGAAGCGAATTTGTTGATCTTGGGGGTACAAGTAAGTGAAGTATATCAAAGATTTGCGGCGAAACGCACTCCCGACAGCAGCACAGACTCTGCGCAGGCGTCTCATAATTTGTGCAATGTGACTGCCGACAACCCTGCTTGAGTAACGCTGGGACGGAGCACTGAAAGGGACAATCATATACCTTCCGAAAAGACCAGAGTAGCAATGCAATTCGTCGACAGCTAAAAGCTTCATAAAAAAAATCAGTGTTCGTAATCAGAAATCTAATCTTGGTTGACATGACCTTGAGGTTTTTCAAAAACCTGGGGAGATTGTAAATCTTTGTTGAATAGTAGGCACATTCAGATTGCTTACTTACCTTCGCCAGAGATGTTCATGAGGCAAGATTGATGCATGAATCATATCCTTGCCAGTGTTCAGTATTGCAGTATCGAGTCAGTTCCAATAGATTTTAAGGCGACATACAAAATTTGTGAAGATGATTGATGCAGTTTCCCTGATCTCTGTTTTTTTTTGTGAAAAAATGAATGAGTGGCAAAGGCGAATTTCAGATATAATCGACTCACCTCGTCGAAGCTCCTGACGAGTATCACCATCGTAGGTGGCAACCTAGTATTCCGTTATCTGACCGCTGAGAGACTGTACATACCCAGTTACCTTTAGGTGCTGAAGGCCAGCACAAGCAGACAGTAGGTGCTCCATGCCTAATTGTTGATCCTGCGCCAAAGCCTGTCCAAAGGATGGCAGACCTAGGTTTTCGTTATTGGGATTGATTTGAATACACTTACCTTGGTTGGGTAGATAAACATCGCCGTGGCATTCTGATCATCTTCCAGAAACGTGAGCGTAGGCACCTGAGTAAAAATGCTCATAGCTATATATAATAGAATGTAAGCTCCTCAACATACCTGATATATTATGCTTTTTCCTGATGCTGTACTTGTGGAGATAATAACATGTTTGCCTCCCATGATAGAATCAATTGCCGCCACTTGGTGAGTATATAACGCTGAGATGTTTCGACAAGCACTGAAAGCCTCGGCGATTGCGCTAGAGAGTGGGTTATTGAGTGTTGCTGAAAAGATTACGTTACAAATATAATCAGGGGATTGAACGGAAGTGACTCAACCTATTTGTGCTTCTTTAGCGTCAAAAGTGTGGCGATATGATATTCGATCCTTATACAATGCGTGGGCCTGAAGCTCAGCAATGATAGATTCGATTGGTGGGCGATCACGAGCATCGGGAACTGTCGCGTCGTGCGCTGGGAAGTGTGAGATTGGCAACTCAGATGGGTTGATTGGGAGGTATTTGTGGGCGGCCGACTGTAGTGTCCTCATTGGGTCCTCAAGGAACGCTTTTCCAAGAAACCTAGTTGACGGTCATAATACTCGCGTACTGCACAAGCTGAGATCTTACTCATCAACAACTGTTCGAAATATCTCATTCCTCTTTTCTACTAGCTTTTTGACCGCAGCAGGCTGCAAGGCGGGCAAAGTGAGACTGCATTATTGATTACATCCGTCCTTCAGGAGTTTTAAAATATTGCTCACCTATTGCTTTTGGATTTCTTCCCTCGAGCATTATCAACAAATTCGAGAACAAGAACATGCTCATCTTCTTGTGATGTTATACTTCTGGATGACAATGTATTTGAAGCTGTATGGTTTTCTAGAGATGGCTCGCTGAACCTTCTGGGATTCGAATCCTCAGTTTCTGTGACCCGAAGCTCGTTGCGAGGAATGTAAGCAAACTTGATGATATTTGGTAAAAGCGTCCTGAAACAAGGGCTTTCAGTAAATTCACATTTTGCGTGCGCTAACCTTTGCTGACTTCAATTCCGCAACCTTTGCTAAATCTAATGGCCTTGATAAAGTGAGCCCACAACATGGGAATAGATGTAGATATGCGCACTGTTTCAGAAGAGTCTCAACGGAAGATCGGATAACGGGGTAGGTTGTTGCAAGGTGCTTTCTCGAGGAAATGAAGGCGAGCACAGTATTAATTGCCTGCTACATCATGAGCCTGCAATGGAGGTTTTCCTGCAACATGCTTACCTTGAATATCTAACGGTTGTATGAAGAGAATTGCAATTAACTATGTCTGCATAAGAAAGGGTGTTTTCTTACTTTAAATAGCTTGAGGTCGAGCCTGTCGGTGAAAACCATCTTTGGCTCATGAACTTAAGGTGAGTGACGTACCTCTTGAAAGTGATCTGGCCATGTTTCTTGCGACGTTTTCAAGCTACATCCTGGGCCTTGGTTTGATTTATGATGTTTAGCAGTCGTAACGGTACATGTCTTTGGTTCGGATTTGCGTTTCATGGCTGGTAGACAGGTCTAGAGGAGTGAAACTTATAACTCTGCCCTGCTTCCACAGCTCTAATCCGTAAAGTTCCCGCTACTTTAGTAGTGGGTTTTGCAGTGGGTTTTGTACGGTTCAGCGCCGCTAGAGTGCACTGCCACTGTACACCACGACAAACACCCACCTTTTCACTCATGAGCCAACACGCGTACTGCTGTGGTTTTCGACTACAACTGCGCCAAGAGCGTTCTTCCAAGGATGTTCCTGTCTTGCTTGTCCCAGCCTGTGTCCACTACCCAATATTTGGCACTTCCCTTCATAAGCTCTTATGGCTCCACTCACTTCAGGACAATGGTAACCTTCGTGGTCTCCGCAAATGTTGATGTCCCTGTGCTGGGCATTGATTGGTGAAGGTACTTTTGTGGGCATTTGAACTATGTGGGGTTGCGGGCACCGTGTGTCGGTGACTTTGATCTTTCAGCATTCGAGGGCTCAACTTGGTAAGCTTTTTTTTTTGCTACGGTCTGACTCCTTAATGACCGTTTGTCTAGGTTTTTTGCCATTGCTCCGTGCACACTTTATAATTGAAGACGCAGAAATACTAGCGGCCCCAGGCATGTTGAGACATCTATTATCTTCAAGCCCTGGCTGAATGTTTTCTTATACGTTTTGCGCGAATCTGTTTCCGTGGAAAAAATTTCACCATGCTACCCTGTCAACGTTCAGTGGTTGTGGGAGCACAACAACGGTTGTTCCTTTTCCGATATTCAAACCGAATATTGGTGGGCTCCTGGACATATCCCTCAATCCAGAATCCTCTGGGTTTATTTCTCCGCTCATGCAGAGCGTGCCATCACAACGACGCTGTCGTCGCATGGGTTACCGTTGCGTGATTAAACGGTCAGCAGCGCACAAAGGACAAGGTGGTTCATTTCGACCGTTTCTCTTTGCGTCTCATTCAGTTCGTCCCACATAGCGAGGTTGAGATAAGAAACCATAACGTCTCATTATTTCAAACGGCCAACGTGGTGCATTTCTCTAGCTGTGGACTCACATGGTGCGCAAAAACGATGGTCCTAATCCAAGCTCGATCATTGGTCCATCGCGGGGAGACGTGAAACTGGGCTCCAGATATTGTTCCAGGAAAGGTCAAATGGGTTTTGCGCGATACCGTGACTGTCGACCGAATGCACAATACGCGGTCACGTATGTACTATACCCATTGCAATGGTTTCAGACCTATGTAACAAAGTAGCGGGCTTTGCGGCCGCAGGGCGTCTTACTGTATCATTGAGAGATATGTCTGCACATGAACAGTCAAGCAACTTTTAAGTAACATATCCATATAATATGATATACGGATGTTATTTGGGCTATAGTATAGCACCACAGCCACCACAAGTAACAAAATGCCTTGTAAGGTTTGACTTGCTTGTTTGATTTCGACCATGAAACCTTCCACTCACTGCCTCAAGGCACTGAAGCCCTTTTCCCGTCGCCCCAGTAGTACCAGTTTCATAGGCCTCGGCCGCATGGGCTCTGAAATGGCATTTAATCTATTTTCCAAACAACTTGCCAACAATGTTGAAGCTCAGTTCGTAGTCTGCGATGCAGTCCCAGACAATGCTCGCACATTCTCTGCAAAATTCCTCGGCCTCTTTCCCGCCGCAAATTTGGCCATCGTGGCTACACCTGAACAGTAAGTGAATCTTCAAACGAGCGCTCACAGAACATCTAGTAACCATGATTAGAGCCATACTCGCCTCACAAACTGTAGTCACTATGCTGCCATCTTCCCCGGAAGTTAGGACCGTGTACTTGGAAGGCCTTGTTCCAGTGCTCCAGAACCTTCCTCAAGAACAAGCGCTCGGTACATTGTGTATCGATTCTACAACATTGGATGTCACGATAGCCAGGCAAGTGGCAGCTCGCGTGAACGGTACTGGAGCTGAAATGGTAGACGCCCCTGTCTCTGGTGGTGCGTTTGATATAACTTCATTCGCACAATCCAGATGATCAGCGCGTGCGTTACATAGGAGTAACTGGCGCGAAAGCCGGAACCTTGTCATTCCTTGTTGGCGGGACCGAAGCGTCGTTCAAGCGTTCGGAAAGCATTCTGTCTTTGATGGGACAACGTATCATTCACTGTGGTACCTCAGGATCGGGCCTAGGAGCAAAAATTTGCAACAACGTAAGGAATTAGTATCAGCAAGTAATAATTCATGTTGTGTCTGAACTAGAGTGCAGCTCGTGCTCGGAGTCCAGCAAATTGTGATAGCAGAGGCAATGCTACTCGGCCAACGATTGGGCTTGGAGCCCGCCGTTTTAGCAAGTGTCATTAATAACAGCACAGGTGGCTGCTGGGCGTCCTCAGTCAATAACCCAGTTCCGAACGCCCTTCCGGGAAAATCTCCGCCTTGCGAACGTGACTATGAGGGTGGATTTGCCACGGCACTGATGCTGAAGGTAAGCAACGCGACTTTGCGGGCAAGTACTGGGTTAAGTTGAGTAACAGGATATGGGACTCGCCAAAGAAGTGGCGAAACAGACAAAGAGTCCGATCCCACTTGGGGAAACCGCGGAGAAGATGTACGCTCGGATGATTGCAGAGCGACCAGTGTTGTCGCGTAAAGACTTCTCGTCTGTGTATCGATTCTTAGGGCAAGAAGTAAGGGAAATTTGACAAGGCACTGCAAAATGAAGTATGTAGGCACTACATAGATATGTTACTGATGAACAAATTTGTATGCTTATATAATAAATAAATGAGTGTAAGGCTTTAAGCACCTGTTGATTGGGAACGCGTTTTTGCTTCGCCACTTGTCTTGAGCCAACAATCATAATGCCAGAGTCTTCGAAAAAGCCCAATGCCATAATCTTTGGTCCGTCCAACCTTTTCAGTCACACTTTTATCCACATAGATCTTCACTAGGTGGGTTGAACACCTGCTCTCGTGCTCTGGCTGCACTCCTGGTTCCGTTGGATGGGGAATCTTTGGTCTCAGTATGTATTTTCTCGGTATAAGCTCTGATAAGTGGCTCTTATATTCGACCAAGAACTTGCGGATAGTCGATAAATACTCGGTGTTTCCAGCCACCACGTCCGTCCACTTCCAACTTGTCGAGCCTACTGTTCATGATTTTCACCCTAGCTATATCGGTGCAGAGTTTCCCAAAATTCTCACTCAATCACACGTAGAATATAAACAGGCCAATCTTACCGTACCCGGTACGTATATGTCACCATTTCCTCTCTGATCCCGATGACTTATTGCACCTTTCAGCAATTGTCGCCTCGTGCTTTGACATCCCTGAGGGACAAGATCCCTACGAATACGTCTTTGATTTCACAGGAGAAGTTAGACACGATCGAACGGAAATGGCGAGTCTGCCCGTGCCACGCATCATATTACTAACGCACCGACTAGATACAAATTAGCACCACCTGCAATGTCGCCCTACTGATTGGTCGTGAGGCGGCAAAGCGAAACACCAAGGCGTATATTCGTGTGCAGCATCCTTTCTATGAAACGGGAAGTTCTAGTAAAGCGGATCACACTGAGAAGGAAGACGTGAAACCTTTGGACACTCTTGGAACATGGTGGCACGAAACACTTCGTATGCTAACTGCTATTGATACGTACGTTTTTTGTCAATTGTCATATCTCTACTTGCCCTGACCCTAGTTTCTAGTCTGAATTTGGTCATTCTGAGAATAGGTTTTGTGTATGGACCCTACACCAACTTCGGCATCGGTATGCCGACCCCTACCGTATATCTCACACGTCCCCCATCTCACATGATCTTAACAGTTGCTTCAGGTATAACTGTAGGTTCAGTGTACGGTTATCTTAAGAAACCCATGAAATCTATGTAAGCGTGGATGAAACCTTACCGTTATGCTACTTACGTGGCTCCTCCGTCCTCTCAGGTGGTCGCCCGGCAAGAATCCGAACAACACAGTTCACGTTAACGACGTCGCTGGTGCTATGTGGGCTTGTGCGCAGTGGATAGCTTCCTTAGGGCGTGCGGCTGCAAATTCTGCGGCGGGAGAAGAGATTACATTCCATAACGACAGGAAGAAAGTTAAGGACGTTGAAGGGATGCCTCCCCACGATCAGAAACTGATTGCACCTCTGTTTAATCTGGTGAGTATTGCCACTCCCAACGTCGCCTCCATCCATCCTGATGACTTTCATCGAGGTCGACGATTCAAATAGCACGCTCCTCAGCATTGGCCAGGTTATTACATCATACTTTGGTACGACTTTTGAATTTTTCAACTTTGTTGAAAGTGCTGCTCTCAAGGTAAGGGATTATTTAATTCTAAACTCAATATAAGTTTCTAATATCGGTTATAGTTGAGGGATGATCATGTGGAGGATATCAACGAACACCATGTCAGTGGTTGGACAGAGATGTTAACAACATCAAAACCCCGTATCCCGAACACCCCACTTTCTGCCTATATGGATAACTATGCGCTGTCGAAACATGTCATCGCTTTCAACAATACGAAGATCAAGCAAGTCGTGGGATACAAGCTGAAACAACCACGTTTCAACCATGAAACAATCAAAGACGTTGTCGATAAGTGGAAAGAAGAAGGTAGTTGGCCGATCCTTGACTGACCCTTGCTTTGGTGATTCTCCCATTTCTCGTCCATTGCCACATTAATACCCCATCCTCCCGTTAACAATTCCAATACCGGTTAACTACATAATTTATGATTCCCTTGCACCATAGTGCTTCAGCTTGTGCAAGTTAGATCAGTACACCAAACTATGTGTAACTCTTTTAGTTCTTATCAGACCGCTAGGTCAGATCCAGAAAATGGATGTTTAGTTCCACAGGATAACAATTACTAAGTAACTATGCTACAGCACTGGTGGCACCAAGGTGGTATGCGAGGGTGCAACATTGCTTTCTATAGTCTACTTATTCCACTTCTTTAAAGTAACCCCTCAGTTCAGTACGTCAACTATTATGGCTTTATGGGCCGACTAACATAGTAACACTCCCTTACTCTCTATTCTACTCTGATAAATCATCAGAGTAGTCCATTGGTAATCCATTTCAAAATATTTCAATGGGAAAAAACAAATTCATGGTATACACATACTTGGCACTACTATCAAATACTAACTGGGGCTCCAAGCTGTTACGGTTGAAGCAAATCCATCAATATTTCCACTCTGATTAATGACTCCTACCCCGCTGACGCTAATTTGGAAGGTGGTGGCCACCGTAGAAAGGCTGTAGATCGATATTGACGAGCTGGGGTCAACGTTGAGGATTTGAGATTGACATGTAGCCGGAGTGATGCACCCTTGATCATAGTTCTGTTTGCAGTTTAGTGGTCAGTGGGGCACTTAAATTTCGTAAGTAATCAGTTCTGACAGAGAAGAAACTGTATAATCCAGCCCCTGAATGAAGAAATATGAGCCTCATAGAGAGTATACAATCTCAAAAACCTTGCCGAATATAATGACATCTGTAGAGCTGACGATATGAAGGCCCCATGCACTGGTCGTTGCACTACTAAATGACATATCCCGAAATGCAGAGTCAACAGAAAATGGGGCTGGGGGTACTGGATTGGGTTGATAATATGGCTGCAGGTTCAGAAGTAAGCGTCATTATTGATGTGTCGTACGTGATATACGAAACCTGGACTTACACTCTCGGTCTGGATCAAACCCATATAATGATTCTTTGCGTTGGCGAGACTATACTGGTAAAGGACGTGATGTTCTGCTGTGTAAATGTATCAACAACATTGAATCCCACCTTACTTCGTGCTACTTACAGGCTACATGATTGAAGTTCAGATATGGAGGCTTTTAGCTACTAGAGGACGTACCTGTACCAATCATCCAAACAGGCCCGGCAGACTCTGAAAGGATTCCCCGCCCTGAATAGAGAGAAATTTGTGAAGAGCCATCGCCATCGAGGTCGTGATCAGCGAGCCACACCCAAGTACCCTGCCGCCACAAAGTGTTCAGCACCACTGCCCTTAGTCATTCGGGCCTAAACAATTACCTCAAGGTACGCCGTCGATGCAGGAGTAAGATGGAGCGCAAGGAAAGCCGCGGAACATCTTGCCGTTCCTCCCGTTCCACTTTTCGGGCACTGAGAAGCTTCGAGGTTCGTGCCGGTAGCTATAGGATACAGTATCAAAGACACGGAAGAAATTCACTTGGAATATGGCTGACCGCCTCCTAGCCTGCAGGGGAATAAAGTGTAAGGTACATTTCCTTCTGGAGGAAATTATGACTTACCTGATGTGGGAGTCCCACATACCAGCCCCGCCATTCTGACCTGCTGGTTGCTTGACGTTCCATTCCATGACAATCGCACCAGCAGCTAAACGACTTATGAGGGATACTGGACGAGGTAATATACTATGTAATACCTGGGCCGATGGTCGTGAAAAGCATATCCGAGATTTCAACCAAACCTTGTGAATTTGCGTCTCCAATTTTGACCACAACCTGGGGAGATGCTTGATTTTGAAACACCGTGCCTGACCCAGCAATAACCGACCACGCTTCCCCGACTATTTGTGTTCCAGCAGGAATTGTAAGAGTCGACGTGACGATATATGTGCCTGCGTCGAAGAAGATGATTTTGCACCCTGCAAACTGTTATACAACTTATATGAGCGTCAACCTTATTCAGTGCATAAGGCATGATACCTTATTCAATATTGCTCGTAGCGCAGCGGTGTCGTCAGCCTTTCCGTCACCCTTAGCACCATTGTCTTTCACGCTGACAATTTGCGAGGGAGAATATGTCGCGTATTGAGGGTGGGTCTTGCCAAATATCTTCCCAGAGCCGTCAAGCAACACCGAGGGCTTGTTCGCTGCATGTATACTACCCTGTACGAACCTCGCAGCAGAACTTGTACCAGTGTAAATGTTGCCTTGGCCCCATGAAGCAATGGTGGTCGTTCCTCCGGCGAGAACGACCGCACCACCAACAACCCCCACAGCCGTAGGAACATTATTGAGCTTTGCATTATTGATGACTATCGAGCCAGCAAGCTTTCCGTTACTAGGTTGGGAAGTGCGAATGAAGGTCGGAGTATTCGTCACGGTTGCGTCGATAATGGCTTGTGCCCCAGTGGTCTTGAAAAAGGTAAGATGGTATGAAAAAGGTCAGTAACAACAGCCAAATGTAGTACCTGTGTCGATTGAGAAGTCCCGCCAGTAGATAAATCAAACCCGACTTGGCAATTGTTGATATTGACCCCCTGGAAAGTCCACCCTTGTGAGAAAAATGAGATTCGTCTAAGATGTTAACGATGGAAGCTTGGCATACCCCAATTCCATAGACTGTATATCGCAGTGTTTGCATTGTTGACAGTGATGTTTCTGACAGTAAACCTGAATAGCAAAACAATTGACCTGAATGGGGCTGATAGGTTGGTCACCGAATACCCACTGTTGATTGCCAACCCATATGCCAAATTTCCCTAAGTAACACTGGGGTAAAGTGTAGCACTCAAAAATAGTGGCCAAATATACCTCCGTTGAAAACCATGTCCCCCATGAACCCCCCGCTAATCGAAGTCGATTACCAAGCGTAAGAATAGTATACAATAATAGTATACTTTACCTTCCATTTTCCATCCAGATTCCTTTCAACAAGAACTTATCAATGCGTTCTACACATATAATAGAAGAACCAACCTTGATGTGCAGTGTTGGATGCGGTCGACATCTCTACCCTTATATTCATGAGAGAAGTTGCCTGGGCTACTTGCCAGTGCAAACCCGTGCCTTGAGATTTCTGGGCAGGAACGCTGATGATTGTAAGCTACTCAACACGGGCCAAACACAGGACAAACGAGCTTACTTCCTGAGGTCGATCACAAAATTCCTTACTGAACGGAAGCTACATGTACCAATTAGACTGATAATCCATCGAAGAGAGCAACTAACATACAAATTATTCTGATTGGTGTAATACTGTGCTCCTCCACCCCCAGGAATATAAGGATCGGCATCTAAGAGTATGATCAAAAAGTCGAACTGCGAGGAAGATAATAGAATGCAGACCAATAACTGCCATCCCATCAAAGGAAGCGGTTGCAAGGAGAGTGGGGGGGCTCTTTGCATCTCCAATAAGCTGAGTATAATAGTAGGGAATGATTGGGGCCGAAACGAGATATGTTCTATAGTTATTGTTATTGGGAGTCAACAATTGATAATCGAATGGAGGACTGAGCTCCTACCCTCTCGGGAAGTAGACGATCGCAGGAGTCACACTGAGGTAAATGGGTTAAAAGGTAAATGGGTAGTTAATTTCTCATCTTACGTGGATGAATGACAAGAGCCTCCACCGCATCGACTCCCCGAAGTTATCGCAGCACTGAATGGAATAGTAAGCCTTCTCTACCCCATCGTTTTGTGAATAGAGGACTAAGATTACTTGATTGCTGCTGTATCATCAGTCACCCCGTCACCTTTAGCACCAAAGTTCTATCCAAGGTGGATTCAGTGCTGGTGCTGCAGTTCAAGCAGATATCTATTACCTTTACATTCCTGAAAACTTGGTATCCAGTGTTCGGGTTATATGCAGATGTTCCTTGGTGTTTGATTATCTCTAGCCAATATGGATCCCCAGCAGCAGCAGAGCCTGCACCCAAGGGGCTAGTACACGATGTGCCCAGCGCCGAAACGGATGTTGCGCTCAGGAGTATGCCAAGGAGAACAAGCAAATGATAATGCATTCGGTAAAATGTGCTTGGAGTGCACCCAGGCTGATACACGCGAAGTGAGTTTTATATAAGTGAGCATTGAGTCGGTGTCCAACCTGACGCCAAACTTCAGCATGGCCCAATTAGTCACAATGGGAAGAATCCCGGGTGGTCTGTCCGTCTCGTGATGGATATTTCCTGAAAGTCTGTAATTGGAATGATAAAACATGAGAGGGCTACACACCCGAGGTTCAAGGCGTATGTACAACGATATAATCAGGTGGCCAAGTTGTGAGTTGAATAAGGGCGTGCAGACACCGAAAGGCTGGCACCAAGTCTTTTCGTCAGATGTGTTTCAAGTCATGCCTGATATGTCCGCATGCAAAAGAATCGCGGACGGTCACCTGCAGTGCAAATGGATTCTCGTTATGCACACCGATTATGTCAGTGTATGAGAGACATGCGGGAACATGTACCAGGAGGACCGCCGATGTGGCACTCGAGAAGTACTTCAAAATAATTCTTGCTGATCATGCATGAGAATTGATACATTCAGCCTGGGAAAGTATGACTCGAAGTATCAACGACAATTAAAGCCACAAGCTTAAGCCAATTCTTTTCCAGAAGAGGAGTATAGAGTAGAAAATCGTCAAAGACAAGTTGAAGAGGCACATGTTGAGCGTGTGCAAGTATGGTGGGCTTTGTAGGCTCTGGTGCCATGTCTGGGACAGAAATAAAAATTTGAAAAGAATCAAAAAAGGGACCTAGCTAGGCCCGCAGGGCCGGTCCTATTCAAAATCCTATGCTGCCCCATATTTAAATAAATATTTTATGTAATTTCCAAGTTTTACAGAGAAACAAAAATATGCTGAGCTAAATACTAACACAATAATTCTGAAATATATGCCATAAAATCTCTCTGCAGCACCTCCATCTGTGTTATTATTCATGTATCCCTGCACATTTCAATTAGCTGTGAAATCATCATAAATTGAATATTTACTTATAAATGCATAGTTCTCGATTACCTACACCTGGGCAACCTACGCCATCTCGGCCAGCCTCAGTACAAACTTTGCATCTTTTATAGTGTACTCCTGTTGTGACAAATGTATAGTTTGGTGTTATAGTTGTATTTTTTCGTGATCGCTTTGGTCTTGATGAAATCTTTGTTTTTTTAAGATTCAAACTTGAAATACCTGGGGGCGTTGAGTTTCCATGGGCTAAAAACACTGATGAAGAGCCAGTTGGTATATCCTGGGGAGGTGGGATGAATGTTGCTTGAATATCCATTGCCATGTCTTCAATGAGAGTCATATTCATTTCATTACTTTCTTCATTTGTCTGAATAGATGCTTGCATATTTGCATCATCTGTTGGTACTTCAGGAACTATTGTCAAGGACTGAACTTGTGTAGATACTGCATGAATTGTGGCTGGAAGTACTTTGGAAACATGTGTTACTGCTCGAATTCTAGTTTCATTTGGCTGACACTGCTTTTTGCTACCTATCATAGTTTCTCTTTGCATTACTTGCTGTGTACAGAGTGACCATTGAGTAGATAAGTGCTCAGGCAGTTTGTAGAATATATCCTTTCCATCAGCCTTTCCTGCCCACCAGCTTGCCATGCTTGCAAAGTCTGGTAGCTTACTAGATCATGTAACAGCAAATTGTGCACCTGGCTTGATTGAGTCTTGAAATAACCAAAATTCTTTTTCTGTATGCACTGGGATTACAGCATGCTTTGTACCTTGTGCACCTGCTAGGTATGTGTAAACATTCTTGCACTTTCCACTTAGTGTGGTTAATAAATGGAAATTTGTTGCAAATACAGGAGACTGTTGCAAATCATTAATATTAGGACCTTGAAAGTTATATTGAAGTCTTGTATCTGCTGGAATTACAGTTATACCAAATTTCTCATTGGTAGGTGCAAAATCCAATGGATCAATATCCATTGTTGAATGTTGGTATGTAGGCTGCTCCTTCCATGGAATATCTTCTTGAAGCTTTCGAATTTCATGATCAAGCCAAGGATCATAATGGCCTTCATATGTAGTGTGGTGTTTATGAATTGACCCACAATCAATATTGTGTCGGTGTCAGAAATCTGCTATCAATGCATCTGCCAATTCAGGTGATGCATTTAAGGATGCAAAATTACAACATATAGGATTGTGAATGGCTCCTTCAACAGAATTTGTACCACATATGCAATGGTATAATATCAGTCCATTTTTATCAATGCCAGCCTTGGCATAGACAGAAATTCCAACTGGATCTGAAATATGCCCCTCCTTAACTTCATTTAAAATACTTTGTGCTTTTTGATGTGTTTCTAAGCTAAACAGTTTTTGTCCCGTTTCTTTGCAAACAATTGGTGCCCATGATTTAAACAGTTCTGTTAGTAGTTTATGAAGAACATTGAAAGGCTGCCGTCTTCTCGGCGAGCCTCACTCAGTCTCACTATCAGACAGGACAATAGTATCTTTGTTGTGCAGTGTCAGGATCTACAACAGTAATTGAAATGAAAATAGAACGGACCTTCGTTGTGCAGTGTCAGGATGGGGGCACAACGAAGTAAGGGATCAAGACTAAATAAGAATTCAAAATGCGACGATCCCTGTCAGAATGTAACCGAAGTCGTCGGGTGGTCTCGTGAAAGGTCTCGGGAAGCTCGGGGGATGCAATAGGTAAGGAAGAGTATGGAAAAGAAAAGGCCTCGGAGGCATGTAACGTTGTGAGCTGCTATGGGCAGGCTTACAAACATCTTTCAAAGGAATAAATCATCTGACTCTTATCCAAAGCCATTCTGATGATTTAGATTTCATTCCTTCCCATGTTTGGTTAGTCTTTACTAAATAGCTTTCCACTGCAGCTTTATCATCTTGATCAGGAATAAGCATAGTTTCACTA
>JABCKU010000263.1:0-18225 GCA_018221655.1 Myochromella boudieri | reverse complement strand
CAGGCTGTCAGGATGGTCGACAACAGCCATCACGGGTGGACCAAACCCTGCGTTAGGTGGGGATATCTCCATGCAAATGTATGTATTTTGACTGGATGGTGGTGACAACAACTGACATACGTGTTCAGTGTATCGTGGACTTCCTGGCATCATATCCTGAGTACAAGCGCAATGTGCACGAACCGTTCTTGGCCTGGCTTCATAAAGTTTATCGTTAGTCACTTCGATGTCTGGTACAGTGGATGCAGACTGACCAAGACCTCTTAGCGCCGGCAGTTCGTTGTGGGGCTGAGGCGGCACCAGAATTCCCTGATCAAGGGCCCAATGAGGAGGTTTTGCATACCTTTGATAAGGACAACGACGACGAGGGTGCCGTTCAGTCGTTTGACCCAGATTCGCATGTTACGCCATCCGGGCCACCTAGTCCCGTTGGTTCAGTCACGGAGGATGAACATGATGGCTCAACCAGTGCTGTGAGCCGTATTGGGGAGGATGTCAAAACAGCTCTGAGTGATCACGCACCTGGTTATGTCGGGTCCAGTGAAGAGGTTCCTGCTGCAATGATTGACCCAGATCTGATCGCGTTGTCTGCTACCCAGGCATGCTCAGGTGGCTTCTTATTTCCTTCAAACCTATTCGGATCGAATGTGGTGAGTGCCATCTTCTATATGTGGAATCAGACCACCGACCCATGTTTGACGCAGCCTACACTAAATCACTCTCCATCTACGTCGCCCCCGCCTGCCAATTTCGCCAGGAACATGTGTGCTGAGCCTATCCCAATCCCCACTTCAGAGCCAGCATTGACTTCAGCTGCCCGGTCTCCAACATCCCCTTTGGTCACCAATGCTCCTTCTCGCCTGTCTTTAGAGCTAGCACCGACTCCAGCCTCTCCATTGCCATCATCACTAGGCGGAACTGCGTCATCCGGTGTGCCTGAACCTGTGACTAAGGATGGTGGTGCCGAGGTGGTCCCAGTATCAACCAATGGCGATACTTTTAGCTTTCCCATGACATGTCCAGCAGTGAAGCCACTTACCAAGCCCATGAACAAAGATGGGGGTCGGGGCCGGGGCCGTGGTCGTGGTGGTCGTGGTCGGGGCCGGGGTGGGTTCGGCACGGGGCAACGTGAGGGAGGTGATGAGAATGTCAACCCCAACGATCCGGATCAAGTTCGGCCTCTGGATGCAGCAACACGTAAGCATGTGTGGAAGGCAAATGCAACTGCGGCTAACGACCCAAGCACCATGATCACTATTTGAGGCCCCAACGAACCTTGGTGCACTCCTAATCTCAATGGTGATCACCCGTCCTACTCATGGGCTCCTTTAACTAGTAAACAGGTAAGACAAGCACCAAAACGTGCTGACAAAGTAGTGGAGTACTCAACAGGATCCAAACGCAAATCGTTGAGCGAAGGGAGTTCAAAGAGGTGTGTGCTTTGTTTCACATAAATATAAGTGACATGTTGAAGAGAATGCCAGAGTCCAGAAGGCCTAGGACTGATGCAATAACCTTGGTAGATAGGATTGAAGTATGATGATACGCACATGTTATAGTCACTGAACAAAGGACAACAATGAAGTAACAAATTATACAAAGTAATTGAAGGCTACATAATGAGGCTTATATATCAGGGCAGGAAACGATATATCGTGGGACATTAATGGTGATATATTGTACTTGGAGTTGGGAAGTATAGCATAAGCAGGATGAACAATATATCGAAAGTGTTTAACCGTGATATATCGTACTTAGAGTTGGGAAGCATAGCATAAGTGGGAGAAACAATGTATCGAATGTGTTGAGAGGGTTGTGTGATATATCAGTGTCGATCAATAAACGGAGTGCGACAGCAATGGAGGGCGATATATCGTAGTGTCGTAGCGAAGGGGGTGTGGTTGGAGTAGCAAGGGGGATGATGTGTCATGATATATCAAAACTATGAGTGAGTCCGATGGAGGCATGAGGTTGAAAGTCGGGTAGGAAGGAGACAACCATGACGTGGCGGGGAGGATGGCTGGTGAAAGAAAAAAACTTGAAAGAGCCACCACTCCAAAGTGACGGTCCTCTGAGGGGTGGTAGTATTGTCAGTGTACAGTGATGAGGAATATCAACAACGACCCACCAGCCAAAGGTAATATAACGTGGACAATGAACAGCCAGATGGGTCGGCAGGTTGAAATGGTGTACTGTCCTGCGGATAGATTATTATGGCGCTTCCAGGACTGGGGCTATGAGCTCACCCGGAATGATGGATACAACGATCAAAGTGAATTCCAAGAGGGCGATATGAAAGAGGCAGTTGGTTGTGACCCTGAAAGGCAGTGGAGGACGACGCATGTTGAGAAGGGAGACAAGGACAAGAGGGGCAGCTAAAGCCCTACATCATGAGAAAGGCAGAAGCGCGATGGGAGGTGGGAGGTGGTCAACCCAAAGGTGCAAAACGGTGTGAAACGTCCCTGGAAAACACCGGTCAGAGTGCTGACAAAAGGATACTACCCAAAGGGGAATAAAGAGCGGGACATTCGAAAAGGCAGTAGGCGGGGCGGCGGTGCTGCGGGAAGGCACTGCCACAGTAATGGGAAGTTCCAAGAGCATTTGGTTGCTGAGTGGTGCCGAGGGTAGGCAAAACGAGCGAGGTGGTGGGAGGGCGATATATCACTTACCAGTTGTAGTGAGAGGAAGTGATATATCGGGTGTGACGTTACCACGGCAAGGATCCGATGTATCACATTCACAGTTAAGCCTGTTTATATAACTGCATATATTATACCATCGGTTATCAGACCATACCACACATACTTCATTATGAACGTAGTTGTCTATGGTGCATGTTTCGGGAGCGCTAACATGAGAATCACATTGTTGAAGAGAATAATTTACCATGCTCGTCAATTTGCAGGTAGGGGTACTACAAAGTACCTAATACATTGATTGAAAGGACGCATACAATGTATGCTAATCAACGGAACGGGCAGATCCGGCATTGCCTCAGCGGACGAGGTACAATGTATCAATGTGAAACAACTAGCGGACATGACTACATTGTAGCATTTCCAATGGGGCCGCTACGTGCTCCTGGAACAGTGGTAGAGCAGGGGCCCGCGGGAAATGGCACTAGCCCAGAACGCAAAATATACCAAGGCAAAATGGATCACCATGCAAACAGACGGGGGAGAAATGCGGATCCCATGTGGCATAGGCGCAGATAGCCGCAGGAGGACTAGCCCCATGCCCGGAGTATGGGCCGCGGCACCCGGATGCCGAGTTATAGATAGGTCCCGGTGGCCCAGGGAAGAGTAGTCCACGGGCACTGACAGCCGCGGGATGACTGGCTCCGTGGTCGGAGCAGGTGCCCAGGAGTCTGGATGCCGGGGGGTGGAACTTCCTGTCACCCGGGGAAGAGCGATCCCACGGGATGCCGTTGCTGGGGACTTGCAAAGAGTTACCACGGCATTTATGGGCTGGATGCAGAGAGGCCACGGGGCCAGAGGATGCAAGCCCAGGCGGAGAAAAGCTGCACTGCGGGATACGGAGCCAATGCCGCGGCAGATAGTCCCATAGGAGATCGGATGCCGCAGGCCACGGGAACATGGACGTATACTTAGGGAAATGAAAACATGGCGATTTAGGGAGTATTATTGCTATCTACGATATTCTCCTACTCCTAAACGAGAAAGCAAGTTACCGAACGCCGCAGACGCAGCTGCTTCACTCTCCAACTTTTGGACTTCTGCCATAAATAATTCCTGGGATGCCGCGGCATATGACACACCATGCTGATTGCAATACTCCACAATTTCTGCATGCAGGGCGCAGCATTCACAATAAGTGAGGGGCTATGGGCAGGTAAGTAAAGATCCATAAAGAAAGGAGTAACAGTCCTGGGGAACCTGGAGAAGTTCTACCGGGATGCAGTACGCATTAATGACGCCTACTCCGGTCTAATGGGCCGTGACCCAAAACAAAAACCAAAGAAATAACGCTGTAAGTGTGCGAGGAGTGGTACCAAATAAAACTATCTTCAACAAAGATAGGCAAGGGGAGAAAAGGGATTGGTTTTTAAAGTGATTGAAATGAGGACTTAACACGACCCGGACAGTCAGCGAAAGCCTTTGCGGGCAAGTATATTGAGTTTCCGAGTTCGAGCGGGGAAGTGTACAGGGAACATGCGGGGAACGTGCGGGGAAGAGAACTTCGGAAGATTTGAGGGAGAAGCGGTTGAGTATACGAGTGAGCAGGGAGCGAATTTGCGGGGACAAGTACAAATTTTATAAGGGCGAGTACGAGTTACAATGCGGTTACAAGTGGCGAGTACGAGTGCAATGCGGTTACGGTTACAAGTGCGAGTACAAGGACGTTTACGATGCAGACGAGTTCGAAATCTGTTCAATGGAGTGGGGTGTATTGTGCTAAGCCGAAACTTGTATCCTACATGTCTACGCAAGATAATATATGAAATGTAAGGAAATAAAAGGGGATAAATGAGGGAATATGGTCAGTCCTGCAGAGAAACCAAAAGGTCCCCCAGGTACTGTTGCCAATGGTGAGTAGGCAAAGGAGAAATAGGGGAGAAACCATGGGGTTTGAGTCGGGTATCAGTAAGGACTGTGGTCCATGGTGAATGAGTGATGTGATGGAACAAGGTATTTGAAATAAGTGAAAAGTGTGGTAAAGAATGTGCAGGGAGCTTCGCCGCTAGTGGGGAAGGGTAGTTAGATGAAATGATGAGAAAAGTCAGCAAACTCTATAGTAAGGAATGGTAGCGGGGATTAGTATTAAGTGGTGCGGGGAATAATGTGCAGGAAAGGATATAATAGGGAAGAATATAAGTGTGATTACGTGCCTAGTCAGGTAGAGTGCTCATCAGCGTTTAAATACCCTTGGAAAGGAATATCAAAGAAAATAGTACTTACAATGTATCGTCCCATATAGAGTTAGTAGGGTTGAGGCATTGCGGGCACATCCATGTCTCCCCAATGGCAAATTCATCAAACTCGTCTGGAATCACCTTTAGAGTTTCCATGAAAGTCCTATGAGAGTGCTTAAAGCACACAGTACATTTGATGGTTTCGTCCTTGCCGTGCTTTGTGTTACATTGCTGTCCACATGCCACACAGTCTAGAAGCAGCCCAACTGTGGACGTGTTGGTTGGAAGCTCATCCTTAGATCGTAGAGAAGGGATCAGAAATGAAGAACTTGACACGTTACTGTGCACAGAACCATCTGGCCAGTCTGAGTCCGACGCTTCTGATTGAATATTGTCGTCATCACCAATGTCTATAACTTCTATTGGCGGGAGAGCATGTATGTATGACTTGAGATCCTCTATCATTTGTTCAGTCTATAATACAGTTAGAGTTAGCGGTATTCTATGTGAAGAAGAGGGAGAAAGACATACCATTGCCAGATCAGTCTCCCTGTGATATACATAATATAATGTCGAACGTTCTGGCGCTGATTGTTCAACTGTGAGAGACTAGTTTCATCACCCACGAAGGTCAGTTTCCTATCTGAGACGAGATTGTTGTCAGAATATGTCCCTTTGATGATTGTCAAAGTGAATCTAGATTGGCCGTGCCACAACCCAAACCACAATATAACACTATAAGTGTGAGCTGAGGACCGTGTCTCTGCAAACAAAAGGGAGTGGACGAATAGTTAGTGTCAAATTCAAAAACAATGTCAAGTGACTGTTTTGAAAACGAATGGAGGGAGAGAGATAGAGAGAGAGTGTGTCAACAACTTTGACAAGGTAAGTTGATACACTTATTGAGTAGAGTATTGTCTTGTTTCAAAAGCAAAATCAAAACAATCAAGAACAAGCAAGACAACGGCGAGACATAGATCAAACCGACGAAAACTGATTGAAGTAGGGTATACAACCCTCTTTCTTCAACAATCTTGGTTATCTTTTGAAGACAAGCGAGTAAAATGATGAAAAGACCCATCGGAGGTCTTACAGAGTGACGGCGAGTTGAAGTCCTAGCTCTCGGGGCTTTGGGGAACTTGTTTTATTGTTACTACAGTATAGGTATTTGTAAACTACCATTCTACAAACACCAGTTAAATATCCATGATAGTCAGACAATGGTCGGCCAGTACTAGCATCTGAGCAAGCATGGGGAACATGGGTTTGACATGAAGTATAATTGGCCATGATGTCAAAACAGAAGTGATTGCCGCCATGGCAGTGCACCCAGCAGCAGAGCAAGCCACATCAGGAAATTCGTGTAAGATCTTTGTCCCCCTAAGGCCACCGAGAACACGTGGGATGAAGTGCAAGAAATAATCTGTCAACGTGCCGTTTTCACCATATGATGTACAAGTCATGTCTGCAGAGTTCTTGTAAAGCTGGAACATGACCGGAGACAGATCCATGTCTTCATTGGATTTATGATCAGCAGCACAACGTTGAGTGAGATGGTGTTGAACCCAAAAATGAGCCTGAGCCGATGGCGGTATATTTCCATCCTATTGTTTACACATTATACCACAATCGACATACTTTAGTCACTTCAAAGAGAGACGTACTATAAAATAAGTGCATGGTGAACCCAATAATCAGCGGGCCCATGTCTCCCCTGACAATGAAGCCTCCAGTCATCAAAGATTTTCTTGTGTAGGATTGATTGTTCTACTTTAAGATGACAAGTGAACTAGGTCTTAGCGGCTGCTGTTGTGCTCAAACTTTTAACCGCATGCTTATCAAAGCGATGAAGCATTGACAAAAGAAAAGATTTTGATGGAAGTGCCGCTTCAAGGCCTACAAAGAGAGGAAGGCCACAAGAGGTATGCACCATACAAGACTTCCTGTCCGTAATCAAAGAAGCAAGAATTTGGAGGGTTCCAGTTGTATGATTGCAACTCAAGCATCCCAGCAGTCAAGCTGTCAATACGAATGGGCTTGTGAAGCTGTAGTAGTGTGCCCTCAATGTGTTTGTCAGAAGCAGAATGAGTAGCCTCCTCTGTGATAGAATCCGAGCCTTTGGGAGGGTCGGACATGTTAGCTGTGACTCTTAGATGACATAGCTGTGCTCAGGCCCTTTGCCAATGTGTGCAATTTCCGGATTTTCTTCAATACCTTTGCACTCGCTGACTGCTTTGCCAACCATTTACGTGACTTGGCCTTTTCCACTTTACTTGCCTTCACAAGCATCTCTGCTGTGTCAGCACATCCATCATTATCACTGAATGACACCTTCTTCTTTCTGTGCCTCTCAGTCAACAGGTTCGGCTTCACATCCCCAGCTGAACGTAAAAAGGTAACAAGATTATGATTAAGTAATAGGTAAAGAAATAAAAGAATGTACACTGGATTGCTCGATATTGGCATTCAATTTTGAGCATGTGGCTGAATGCTCCTCTGATGCCAATAATGATATCATGGTGAGCTTTTGATGCATGCTGAAGGACAGAGTGTGCATTTTCTACAGTGTTCAAAGTTGAAGGAACTTGGGCAGCAATTTTTGGATCTACCAGGCTACATGCAGGGAATGTCATAGCTGCAATTGCTGGGCATACCCACCATTTGAGCCAGCCTTTGATATCTGGAAGTCTCTTGAACAAGGACGAAACAGCCTCGTCAAAATTGGATTGCAAAGTAGATTTAGCAAGAAGAATATTGATCTTCTCATTGAAGGAGCCCAGATCGTCTTTATGTATATGATTCCAAAGCAACGAAGGGAGCACTGAAAGTGGATGTCGCATCCAACAGCAATCTTTTGTGCATCCTCAAGATACCTTTGACATTGAATCTGCTGGGCCGTGTCTTCCAGCATGTTAAATGAAGGTAGCTGTGAGCATTTAATATCTGCATACTCTTCTACATGCGCAGCGTACTGAGCAAGAGAAAAGTCCATAACCTGTTGAGATGATTCTCAGTAGCAGATTACTAATAGAAGAGACAGAGACAAACATTTAAGAGTAGTTTATCCTCAAATTTAGCATCTGCATAACTGGCCACACTTTGGAAGAGTTGATGGAAATGAGGACAGTGGTGGTCAGTGTCCAGGTTGCCAATCCAAGTATACAAGACTGGAATCCACATTTGCATAATAGAGCTAAAGCCACATGAGACAAGTAGAACCCCTGAAAGGAAGTACGAGTGGTCACCATCAGTTATAAAACCATGTCAGGTGCTGCCACCGTCACTCAGATCTTTGTCCTCACTATCTCTGAGCCAACTAACGACAACCTCCTTGATGATCTCACGCATAAATGGTGTTTGGAGGGATATATATGTGGGACTGTGAAGCTGAGACTCAACAAAGAATTGGACGCCAAATTCATCATTAAGTCCTCCTAAATGGTGTAACATGTTGAATCCTGCCTTGCTTGTTCCATTTGAAGATATGTTCAAGGCATTTCTGGCCTTTGTAACCTGATAGTGTGCTCATCTAGGGTCTGTCAAAGCTGCAGAGATCTCATGAAATGGTACTGAGCCTATTGTTGAATCCCCTGTCTGTAGTTTATGAGCAGTAGCACTGGGGCAGTGATATACTTGATCAACGATAAGCTGGGACTCCCTTTGACTGAAATGTCCATCCTGAGGTGGACGCTCATGAAGGTGCTCCCCTTGTTGCTCCCAAACTAGATAAATATCTCCAGTTTCTTGGTCCATGCGTTTGAAGTGAAACACAAGCACGCTGCACTTTACTTCAACAGGGCATGCGGCATGACAGTACACGCACACTGTCTGCACCTGTATTTGGCATGAGTTACCGTTTGTACGGGCTCTTGTGACATGACCAGATTGGCACTTCGTGATTCCGACACACCGACATTTTTCAACCAGTTGACTCCCCCGTATACCGCCACTACCAGACGAGTGCCATCCCCATTGAGTGGTCTTCCAGTCATTATTTTCGGCAGCTGGTGAACCGAAAAGTACTTCTCGTTGTTGATCTCCATTGGGAAAGTCCATCCCGTCTCTTTCTAAAAGATTTGGTCAATACATCAACAATATGTTCGCCTAATAAGTGAAATTGTACCTTTGTCTTCCAACATAGCATGGAATGGCTGTGCAGTCGCAGGGGGCTTGGTGGGGTGATCACTGGCTGGTCCCTCTACAACTGCTTGAGGATCCATGTTCTTACTATCGGATGTCGGATTCATAAAGGCGGGTGGAAAAAATGGATAGGGAAAGAAGGGGTACGTGTACGGGATGGGGTGCAGCAAGGAATTAAAGCCACAGTATCCTTCTGGCATACCTTCTGCCTTATCCTGGCGCAATTTTGGCTCTCTTCTCCTCTCCTTCAATAATCCCTTGCGTACCAGGTGCGTATGCTGTCTTCTTTCTCAGCAATCGTCGCTCTCTCTGTCTGGCATTTTTCCAGGATCCTTAGTCCTTCTTCTTTTTCTCCTCAATGTTTCCCTCCATCACACCCTCTGAATCCTTCGAGCTTCCATCCCTCCGCTTTTGCTTCCTTTCCTTCTTCCTGTCCCACTTCTCGTCTGTGCAATCTTTGGCACCATCATCTTCCAATTTCGTACACTTCGTCCTTTCTCCCTTGTCCTCTGATAAACCCTTACTGTGTGACCGATAATGCTTTGTTCCGCCTTGTCCAGCCAAATTTCCCTGAGGCTGCAGCACATCCTGAGTGCTGTTGGCGGGAGCTGGCTCATTTTGCACACCAACTCCTGTAGATGTTGCATACAACTTGTCAGATCAGGCGGAAGAGACCCTGGGACTGAGGGGACATCTGTTGGAAGTGCTGGCAAAGGCTTCGCTTGGTCGAGCATTTTTGAATGTGGCAACTGGGGACCATAAGGTGGTTCAATGCCTAGACGGGTGCTAGACTTGCTTTGAATACTGATAATATTTGTGCTGGCTGTGAGTTATGCACCTAGCCTCAGTCGGAGCACCCGGAGCACCCAGCATAACATGTGCACTACACTCTAGACTGGTAAGTTGGTCGATCAAGAGCCTTGGTTCAATTATGGGGGTGGGGGTAAGATAGGAATAAAATTGCAAATTGCAAATTGTTAAGCATCTATTGCAATACTGTGAGCAGGCACCAGATAAAAGATAGCGGATTACACACCATAAATATGGTTAGATGTGATCTAAAACACTTTAGATGATTAGTGAAGGCAATGGGCGAGAACAATGATAATTTTTGCAAGCCATCACCGCTACTCATGCCAGTTTCATACAAATACCAAGTTTCACGGATCGAGGTTCAATAGCAGTGAAAGGATATTGTATTATGTTCTTTGAGGTGTGCAAGCATGTAAACGACCATAACAAAAGGCTCTAAAAGGCATAGAAAGGGAGAGACATAAGGTATCAAGCTAGAGTTGTGGGCGTTTATGGACACTTGATCAACGGGCGTTAGAACGTGCTGTTGCCATAAATAATACTCTTGGCATTGTCAGTGATTGTTTGGCGAGTGCCTATGTCAATCTAAACACCCACAACAATGAGCAGGACAGTCACAGTCATTGACATATTCAAATGACTTACAAGTGAGCAAAGTAACTTCACTTACTTTCTTTCACTTTTTTCTAACTTTGACTTGACAAGTGCACTTATTCACTTAAGTGAACTTTGTAGGGCGAAAAGTGAACAAAAGTGAATCTCAAAGTTACTTTGGTAGGCACCATTCAATACAAGCTATTGTTCACTTGTATATATTTCAGACATTTATATTTTGTCATCTTCTCATTTACTTCCCCCCTTACTTGCTAGATTGACAAATAAATTTCTTCTTTCTATTTAAACTGATCAATTAAATGTAATTCATACCTTCAGTTCTATTTAATTCTTACATTATTTGTTTAACTTCCAAATTCAAATTGATTATACAGTATCTAATTGAGATTCACAATCCATTTTCACAATTGAGGGACCCAAAATTCTACAATTTTAGATGATTATGGGGGTTATAATATATGTACTAATGTAGGGGCTGTTTTAACTGGTTGAAGTAGTGTGATCCAAATTATCTGGCATTTCCAAGGGTAATAATATTTCTCAAAGTAGCTGAAATGTCATTAGCATAGCTCTTGACAATTGAGACATTGGTTCAAATGATAAGAAGAACTGCAAAAGGGAATAATGACTTGGTAATGACAATTTTAAGTGGGCACAAATTCTCAGATATTGTGTCACTTACTACAGCATCCCAGAAACAGTTTTGAACCACATAAAAGGCAGTATCACTAGCTAGCATTGTGAAAGAAATAAAAAAAGACCAGTCCAGGATTGGGCTTGGCATTTGAGAGCAAAAGAACTGACCAGGACTGGACTTTAAATCAGTAGCCTAAATGAAGCAAACATGAGAAGAATTTTTCCAACCACTGTAGGCAGTAATACGTCACATCATCACTCTGGCCAGAGACCTATGATTCATCACTCTGCCAGTGAATGGTGTCATTTTGATGTGTTTACATTGACTGTTATCAATTTACCTATTGCATTCATGCTGTTGGTGTAGCACTAAAATCATTAGAGTGATCTAAAGTAGCCTAGAGTACATAATCCTGGGCATCACCAATGAGGGACCCATTAACTGTATTCTGTTTAGATCTTCCTTATTGTATATGTACTGTATGAGCTTGTGGGTACTCACATAGTTATATATTCTAATATGTTCTTTGGATTCTCCTCATTAATTCTGTGGTTTTAGACACCATCCTGAGGTTGTTCTTACAGATAGGTTTGGATTTGTGGTATAAAAGAGTTACTTAGAGTGGAAAGTGCTAGATTTCTAGTGGCTATATTGGGCGGATACATGTGGAGACTTGATTAACAAAGTGGAGATAATCTGCAGAATGGGGTGGACTAGGTTTGCATATCTAGTTTTGTATTATGGAAACATGATGGGTTGGGCTCTGGTTCTAAGGAAACAGAATTGACAAGCACTGCCAAAGTGGTTGAATCTGTATTATCTGGCACTGTCAAGGGTTCTGCAATGGAAATATGTGGCCCATGTTCAACATTATCAAGGATGCTTTGTAAAACAATTGAGTTTCCACTGGCATAGTTCTCAATAATTGATGCATTTGCTCGAATGATAAGGAGAATGATGAACGGAAATAATGGCTAGGCAATCACAATGTAAGATAGAGTAGAATCAAATGATAATGGCATACATACTGTAGAACCCCAGAAACAGGCACTAATAAAATAGTAGGCAAAATCATTGACTGGGGAGGATGGTGCAAAGAAAAGAGCAAGAAGTAGAGCCTTGATAGAAATTATTGTATGAGAATAGAATAGGATGATCCAAGACAAAATAATAACCTGAAAAGTGCAGAAAGCAAGACCAGACTCCCCAAGAACCAGCAATATTCTTTGTCCCTGTGTCATTTGTTTTCTTTGTCCAACATTGAATGCATGTGAGTGGCGTTGAACTCTGGAAGATATCTCAGCAATGAAAATGCAATATAAAACACATGTACCGAAGTTGATGAAGAATCAGAACAGTGGCAACAAAATTGGTTCCCATTGAGAAGCAAAATATAATGTTGTTAAGGATACTTGATGGTGTGACAGCTCCGGACTCCACTTTTAGGTTTGTAGCAGGAAAGCTGTCAAGAATCATGGATGGTATACTGATGCCTTCCAAATATGAGGAGAGGGTGGTCCACCATTGCACAAATAACAATGGACATACCAATAGTCATCAGAAGCAGAAAGCACAGTGCAAATCTTGCCCATCTCTGGTAAGGGTAGAGAACCCAAGCTCGCCAGACCACAATACAGTCATTGATAATTATCTGGGTTGTTGCCATCTTAGCACCACTCCTGTAGTGGGTGATACCAATACTCATACCTGGATTTGTGATACCCACAGTACTATAATGTGATATGGGACGGTTTTTGTGTTTATCATACTTCCAGAACTGTGCTCAATCAAAGCCCCACTGATTTGCTCTTTGAGTTTGGCAACTGCAGCTATGGTGATGATAATCTGGAGCAGGTAGGTTATCACTAATGTGGCAAGCATAATTTTCCTTTGTAGTGTGCCAAGTTGCTGCCTGCTGCTATGTGAAATATGAGTTGGAGCTTCAGCACATTTCAGATGACTTACATGTTTAGATATGACCAAGTGGCAAAGAGGCCTGTTGCAATTCCTGTGAAGATGGTTTGAAGGAGTCACATGGATGATAAATGGCTCTTGTACCAAGGACGAGAGTAGGTAACACCAAAAGTGGAATATTGGTACTTAGTACAGTGCCAAGATCCTGGAGAAAGGCGTGCTCTTCCGGAGTCATTGGGTATGAGTGGGAAATTTGAATTGGTGAGATATGGATTAAAGAGAAGCCCCTCACTTTATACAGGGATTTTCGACACCAGTAATTTGATGATTAACACTGTAGGCATCTGAGAACAGACTGCCACCAATATCATCGTTAGGTGGCACACTCTACCACATTAGAACAGAAGCTCGAATGTGCGTTAGTTTCAACTGAGCCGATTACTCAGACAACACCGGTATTGTGAGCACCGGTAAGATGTAATTCAACTCAATTCGTAACAAGGTTGGTAGAGCTAGATGATGAGAAAGCTAGGTTCACCAAAGTTTGATGCTGCCAGTAAAGATTTGTAGCTTGACGAGAGACGCGCCTCTGATGTGTACATCGCCTGTCACCGTTGGACGCAGCTGTCTGAGTGTCAATGTGTATGGCAGAGTATCCCAAAGCAGTGAAGTTTTCAGGTATATGCCGCCTCCATGTAAGACCCGTCATATTCAAGAACCTTGATCGAACTAGGCAGCACTTCGGCACCCGAAACGGCGGATTTCTCTATCTAAGCCCTTCCCACATCTACTCAAATCTCAGCTCGGTATATATTGTGCGTACAATAACATGTTAATGCGTACCGAGTTCACGAGAGGAAGCAGGAGTTCTTTTTACCCACTACTAAAATCAGAAAATCTACGAGCAACCCCCAATTGCGTCGGCTGAGATCTTTAGAGTCGTTAATAATAGGTAGCTACTCTAGCGATGGGAGCGATTACTTGCTTTGCTTTCACGAAATATATCACATGCATCAGGGAGCACGGAGGACGATCACAGCACACATTACCTGTCCCTCTGTAGGCGGCGGGGGATCTTGAAAATTGACTGAGTTGAAGGAGAAGGGGAGGCAGGTTATGAACAACGTGAGAATTTTCAGATGCTTTCATCATTGTACTCAACAATGACAAAGATGCCATGATCGTTGATACCAACAACAACCTCCCATCCAAGCAGGCTCCATCATGTTTCCATTATCATGCAATTATTTCTGTTCAAAGCCATACACATTATTTTATTGTTTACACCATCATCCCCAACAAGTGATATTGCTTATGTGGTGTATACTATCTGTTTCTGGTGTGCTGCAGTATGTAAACCAGTGTCATCTAAATCTATTCTATCTGACATTGTGGTTACCCAGCCATTATTTCCTTTTGTGGTCCTTCTGATTATTCAAGCCAATGCATCAATTATTGAGAGTTACGGAAACTCAGCTGCTTTACAAAATGCCATTGTCAATGCTGAATGTAGATTTGATGTTTCCACTTTGGACCACCTGGAAGCACCAGATAATCCACATCCTACTTTAGTAGAGCATGTCAAATCTGAAACTAGAGGCTAGCCCATCATGTCCTCATGATACAGAACTAGATACAGGAATATCAGAAAAAAATGGTGTTAGTCCATATCAATCTGAAGCCTCTCTACCAGATGAACCCCAATTCCCATGTGCCCAATTTTGTACCTCTCTGTACCACTATCAAATATATCTTTAGCAGACTGCATTTCTTCAGAACCAGCTAGAGAATGAGTGATACAACAGGTACCATACAGTGGTACTGGCTATGAAGATGTGAGCACCATTCCAAACTATGTAGAAACAAAAAAGCATTTATTATATATTTAAATTAGCTAGTAGCTAATCTAAATCACCACTCTTGTCACCACCATCCTCTGCTTCACTGTCCATTGCTCCCATATGACCATTGAATTCCTGACAAGCACAAGCTTTAGCTTCACCAGTCAATTGGAGAACTGGCCCATATTCAATTCCTGCATGTTTGCTAGTGCCTGGGACAGTTAACAGGATATAGACACAAATCTTAGAGGAATACATACCACGTATGTTTGAATAGCTTTGCACATTTCATGGTGGTCACAGTAATGTTGAGCCTGTGCCAGTGCATAAGATTAATGTGAAGGGTCTTGTAGATGGTCCTAACATTCTTCTTAGAAACATCAGTGTTGATGAGCACACCTATTCACCACTCAGTAATACAGTGGTTCACCTTACACTCAATATGGCTTGCAAGAGTAAAAACCAATACTAGTGTGTCAATAGAGATAGGATTGAAGTATAACTTGAATATCACATGCAGAGAGCTTTTAAAGGTGTTTGATATCTTTGAGTGCACTTGAGATAATTGTGTTTTCATAGTAACTGCAAGGAGAACTCCCAAGCACCCTTTCAAATCTTTGATGATTACATAATTATTGATTCTTACCTTTCAATTCAATCTGTGGTTTGATCTTCAATTCTCAATTCTTGATTGCAGACTCTGTACATACTGTCATTACTGGTGCTATTCTTAGATCAATCTGTCAGGGCCCTGCACCTCTTCATTCCCTATTTGTGCCACATTGCACATACACCCAGCCCCCAAGTAGAGAGTAGTACATATTGATTCCCCCAGTAGAGTGTGACCCTTATTCTTGTTCTCTTTGGAGTATCCTCTACTAGGTATGGTTGCTAGTAAGAGTACATAGTCCCATTAATAACAATCTTTGGATTGCCCTCTACTAGTGTTTGTAAGCCGTTGTGTTCACTCTCAGGTTGCCCTTACATTCATGATGTTGGTGTAGCACTAAAATTGTTAGAGTAATCTAAAGTAGCCTAGAGTATACAATCTGGGTGTTACCAACGAGAGACCCATTATTTGTATGCTGTTTAGACCTCTGCCATTGTGTATGTACTGTATGAGCTTGTGGGTATTCACATAGTTATGTATTCTAATAGATTCTTTGGATTGTCCTCATCAATTCAATGTTTTTAGGCACCCTTCTGAGGTTGCTCTTATAGATAGGGTTGGATTTGTGGCATAAGAAAAGTACTTAGGGTGGAAAGTGCTAGATTTCTAGTGGCTACATTGGGCAAATACATGTCCAGATTTGATTAAAAAAGTGGAGGTAATCTGCAGAATGGAGTGGACTAGGTTTCTGTATCTAAATTTGTATTATGGGAAGATGGTGGGTTGGCCTCTGGTCCTAAGGAAACAGAATTGACAAGCACTGCCAAAGTGGTAGAATCTGGATTATCTGGCACTGTCAGAGGTTCAACAATGGAAATATCTGGCCCACATTCAGCATTTGCAAGGATGTTTTGTAAAACAGCTGAGTTTCCACTGGCATGATTCTGAATAATTGATGCACTGGATTGAATGATAAGGAGGACTATGAAAGGAAATAATGGCTAGGAATCCACCATGTAAGAACAAGTAGATTTAAATCATAAAAGCATACTTACTGTAAAACCCCAGAAACAGGCATTAACCACGGAGTAGGCTGTATGACTGGTTGAGGAGGATGGTATAAATAGAAGAGCAAAAGTTAAAGCCTTTGATAGAAATTGCTGCATGAGAACAGAGCATAGTGATCCAAGGCAAAATAATAACCTGAAAAGTGCAGAAAGCAAGACCAGACTCCCCAAGGACCAGTAGTATTATTTGTCCCCGTGTCATTTGTTTTCTTTGTCTAACCTTGAATGCATGTGAGTGGCGTCAAAATTGGTTACACATGAGAAGCCAAATTCAATATTTCTAAGGATACTTGATGGTGTGAAATCTCTGGATGCAGTTTTTAGATGTGTGGCAGGAAAGCTGTCCAGAATTACATATGATATACTGATGCCTTCTGAATATGAGAAAAGGGTGGTCCACCATTGCAGCAATGACAATGGACATACCGATGGTCATCAGAAATAGAAAGCATGGTGCAAGCCTTGCCCATCTCTGGTAAGGGTAGAGAACCCAAGCTCGCCAGACCACAATACAGTCATTGATAATTAGCTAGGTCATTACCACCTTAGTACCTCTCCTCTAATGGGTGATATCAATACTCATACCTGGATTTGTAATGCCCACATGTCTATAATCTGATATGGCACTGCTGCTGTGTTTATCATATCTCCAGAAATGTGCTGAATCAAAGCCCCACTGATTTGCTCTTTGAATTTAGCAACTACAGTTATGGTAGTGACAATCTGGAGCAAGTAGGTTATCACTAATGTTACAAGCATAATTTTCCTCTGTAGTGTGCCAAGTTGCCGCCAGCTGCTATGTGAAATATGAGTTGGAGGTTCAGCACATTTCAGATGACTTACATGTTTAGATATGACCAAGTGGCAAAGAGGCCTGTCCCAATTCCTGTGAAGGTGGTTTGAAGGAGTCGCATGGATAATAAATGGCTCTTGTACCAAGGAATAGAGTAAGAAACACTAATTCTTGAATATTGATACTTAGTACATTGCCAAGATGCTGGAAAAAGGCACGCTCTTCTGGAGTCATTGGGTATGAGTGGGGGGGTGGGAAGTATGAATTGGTGAACATGAAGATTAAAGAGAGTCCCCCACTTTATACAGGAAGGGATTGCGTCATTGCAGTTATTTGATGATTAACCCTGTAGGCATCCGAGAAGAGACAGCCACCAATATCATCGTTAGGTGGCACGCCCTACCACATTGAAACGGGAGCTCAAATGTGCGTTGATTTCAACTGAGCGGATTACTCAGGCGATACGGGTGTTGTGAGCAAAGGTAAAATGTAATTCGGCTCAACCCGTTGCAAGGCTAGTGGAGCTAGGCGATAAGAGACGCTGCCAATAAAAAATTGTGCGCCTGTCACCGTTGGACGCAGCTCTGCAAGTGTCAATGTGTACAGTAGAGTATCCCCAAGCAGTAAGGTTTTCAGGTATATGCCGCCTCCATGTAAGACCTGTCATATTCGAGAACCTTGATCGAACTAGGCAGCACTGTGGAACCAGTATATTTGCTGCACACTCCTACCCTGGGTGCGGCGCAAGTTGTATACGTATTGCATGCTACGAGTGCTGAGGTCGAGACGAGGAAGAGCAATGTTATGGATCTAGCTCTAGATAGAGCTCTCTCAATGATGCTAAGTCCACGCTAATGAATTTGAAATTGCAGGCATTTGTTTTCGAACAGAAGTTGAACAATTTCTGTGTCTTTATGATAAG
>JABCKU010000262.1:0-10099 GCA_018221655.1 Myochromella boudieri | reverse complement strand
TAAGGAGAAGTCGATTTCAGCCCTGGAACGGATGTCCAATTTTCGGAGAGACGGAATAAAGAGCGACCGGAAGAGCCAGGGACCCCTCAGGAACGTCAGGGTCAGAGACTCCAGGCACGGGAGGGATATACTCCTCCCAATCTCGTGCATAGGCCCACCAACCCAACCCCTAGAGGTGAGAACCCTCAAGCGAGAACATTGCCCCAAGATGGTAGTCAACGATTCAAAGCCGATATACGTACCCAGGTTAAGCTGGGAAATGCAGCCCCAAATACTACCCCATTGCAAGAAAGATGTTGGAATCTCGTCTAGTACGATGGAGAGCGACCGCAAGTGCGGCAACACGGGAACAGCTTGATGATCACCTTCGTCAGGTGACGAGAACTTGATATCTAAATATTGGAGGGACGAGCATCGGCAAATGATGGGAAGTACGGTTGATAGATGAAGAGTGTCGCCGTCTATTGTAAGGGATGTTAGTTGACTCCATGGTACTATGCCCGACAGCAACCGTATGAATCCGCCTTCATCAAGCGCTCTGATCTCCAGCTCGCGCAGTCGACATGCCAAGCTCAAAGGGCCCATGACCGTCCACGACCGATAGGTTGATTCCAGGTCAAAATCTGGATCCTCTCTAACCTCGAGTATGGCGGATAGGACGTTGGCGAACATATCTGGTGAAGTTTTCCTCCAAAAGCGACCGTAATCAGTGACGGTCAATTCCATTTCAAGGTAAAGAGGGATAAACGATGGAAGGAGATTCCGTGCGCGTTCGAGGTCCTTACAGTCGGCAAATGTGACAAGTATCGAAGCATTACCCCATAACTGCGTCTCCCTCCGTGATATGTTGCGCCAGAGGGAGCACACTTGTCCAAGTGACCACGGGGCATCGTGCGGTTGATATGGTACGGTGTTGGTAGTGTCATATAGGCAATGGACAAATATTTCTGCTAATATTTCTGCTGGGAGGAGCTTGTGAGGCGCGAGAGCAATGCGGAATTTGTGTGCACGGTCCTCATCCCATCTGTGTTGAGGCAGGAGATGGTCTGTGCGCTGACTGAGCTGAAGCTTGATGCGATCCTCCATGTCGTATAGTATGGCCTGGGCACGAGACCTCTCGTCGCTGGTCAATACTTCATCGTTGGTGATGCCAGCCTGAGTTTCGATCTTTTTGATAAGAGGTACATCCGTGGATAGCACCATTGTACTTGCGCAAAACTAAGGGTTACGTGAGAATAGATAAAGGCGTAGCGATGTCAAACAGAGATTCTCACCTCGCTGAGATGCAACAAGAGAAAAGAGTGGATATATCGAGTTCGAAGTTGCAATTGATACTCTGATAGCGATCAAGGAATTCGTGAACGGACGTCACTGACAAACATCAGAGTCAGGAAGCGTGATCTATATCCGTCAACTCAAGAAGTCGTCATCATACAGCCTCGTACATAGTGTCAGTACGGTCCTCATGGAAGTTTTACGGAAAGCGACTATGATTAGATTGTTACGGATCACTATGCTTTGTCAGGCTCATAAGCCCGATGGCGTTGGAAATAAACAACTTGATTTTCACCTTGCCAACTTCTGCGCCTACCCAGCCCGTATACTGAGTATAGGTGTTTTCGTTCAAAATTGCCCCAAGTCATCGGGCGGCATCGTTGCGATCGCCTTAGCCAATGTATTCAACTTCAAATCTCACCTGCCTGGACTTTCGCGGCTTTTCACTGTTGAACTTTTTACAACCAGGCTCTTACTTCATATTTAAACGATATATTTTGTGCGGCAGAGAATTCTGCATGGTACTCAGTATTTAAGCTTTTCCAATGCCACATTCCACCCCAAAGGCCATCTTGAGCTGCCACAATCTTGCTCGCCATCCAGCCACCTGCAAAGACGCATACTCTCGGGATGTCAACATGCCAATTGCTCTCTTAAGTCTTCCACGTCCCCTTTGTAATTCTCTCTGGCTACATATCTCCACCATATTTACAAATGCTTCTCCTGACGATGATAAACACTCCAAATCCTGGACATGAGGAAGTAGGATCCCGGAAGCAATCTCCCGAAGGGTATCGGCATCCAATGGCGTGTACCCGGTGTTTACTTGGACGGCGTTTGGGATACAATCGAGGAGGCCACGTAGGGTTGAAATGTCGCCTTCCCATTGTGCCTCTGCTGCCAATGAGAGTACACGCAGCGAACATTGAGATAGGATAATCATAGTGCGTATCACTGCAAAGCTGACGGGGCAACTAGATGAGACCGTCAACTCTGCGAGTGACGGCATTTCTAAGGATCCTAGAAGCCAGTCACCTTGTGAACCGTCGATGAAGAGATTCTCCAGTTGAGGCAAGACGATAGTGCCCTCAACTACCAAGAAAGGATCTGCTGGTATAGCTGGGCATCGCAATGATTTCAAGCGACTACACTTCTTTAGAATGTTACGCAGTGTGGTGGTATCTATCATTGGGACATCCAGCAAATCAAGGTTTATAATGCGCGGCCAGACACAATCCCAAAGCGTCCAGTATGAATTCACGGGATAGATTTCTTGCAGATTTAGTGAGAGAGATTGGAGAGAGGGTAAATTTAATACGTGCTTGACTGTGTCGTTTGTAACTTTCTTGGCAATGACTACAAGATGTTGTAGGGAATGGTGATTCTCGAGAAAAGGAAGAAGGCTCGAAAATTGGCAGGTGTCCACGGATACTTCTAGGTGCGTAAGCTGGTGCCAGGGGATAATTCCTGAGAAGATGGCGAGGAACTGATCCAAGTCATCTGCTGCGACTGTGAGCTTCCGAAGTCTCTGAGCAATTTGAAACGGTGCGGAGATAATCCAGCGCTGTGACGCTGCTTTGGCCCTGACTATAGTAAGTAGACGTCCGAGAAGTTCTACGTTAAACGCAATAGAGTAGAGGTTTGCGAAGGCATCTGGAGGGATAATTTCCCAAAGTGTGTCGTATTGGGACAGTTTCAGGGTAAAAGAAACGTTCAATCTGGAGAATGGAGGAAGGAGTTCCTGCGCATGAAAAAGATGCGCAGCCTGAACATCGAAGATTTGCACCGACACATTCCTCCACAGGCGCATGTCTCGACGGGAAACGGAACGCCATAGTGAACACACATGACCGAGTAACCAAGGTGCGTCTTCTACTGATGGTGGACAATGGGTAACGGTGTCTGCGCCACATGGTAAACAACGGAGGAAGATTTCTGAAAGAATTTCTGGTGCAAGTAGCTTGTGGGGTGCAAGGGCAACACTGAATTTCCGCGCTCGCTCTTCGTAACGTTTACGAGTTTCAATCAGAGCGTTGGTCCGAATATGTAAATCTCGAATCATGTCCTCTGTCTCCGATAGTATACGCCTGGCTTGAGGGATATCGGAATCTGACAACACTCGTTCGTTGACGACACCAGCATGAATCTCAACTCTGCTGATTACTTCATCCGTAGTCTGAAAGTCCATTGGGGGGGGTGTACCTATGCGAGCACAAGTAAGTCAACTTCAAATATCGAAATAAAACACATTGCACAATACGTTCTGCACAGGCTTGTGAAATAAAGGTAGTTGGTGGACAACAATGTCACCAGTTGTTATCAATGTCATGGCTTCACTTCACGTGCTAACAGCTTGATCGGTTGGGTATATGTAAATGATCAAGTTTTCGGGCTGATCCCATGGTTGCGGCATGTAATTGATCTGAGCCTACTACTAATTAAATACAGCATTACATGGATGTGTGGTCGACGAGATTTCGAAAAAACTGCGGATCAGGATCACTTTGTCGTTGTTACTCTAGATAAGATATAGATTAGATTATTAAGGAGTAAGTATCACCAAGAGTCAATCAGAGCAGATGTATGAGCAGGGTGGAGGATGGAGCACTGACGGACCCATTATAATGTCCATCTCTCCCATGAGCCTTATGTTTAAATGCCCTTACCGTCTTGAACGTTCTGCTTGCCTCATTCCTCGATGCACGGAGTATAATTTTGGACAGTGGAGCTACTAAGGTCCTAGGTCACAGTGAACTATATCACCCTCCCTCGTTCGGTTGCAACACAGTAAACAGTATATCCAAATTACTGAACGAAAATGTTAAAGATCCAGGCATCGATGAGCTAATTGTGAGTACCACCTTATATTTTTCCTCGCCTTAGCTTTCATAGTGTTATGGGTTGGTTTCGTCTCTAAAACTGGTGGTCGGCATCTAAATCTTGGCAAGTTAACTCCCTCGCAACGATGGTTGTCAGTGGACATGTGTGGGTTCCAGCATATCACCATCCGCCTTTCACTGCTCAGTTGTTCCGATTAAACGTCGCAATCTGTTAAATAGTGCCAACCTGTAAGGCATTTGCTAAAGCATTCACGCGACTTCTGGATATCGGAACTTAACCAAAGGCTTGTTAACTGGTATCTGGTTATGCCGACGATGTCACGCATCGTAATCAAGAGACGCACAAACGGATTGGTACGTTTGCTATCAGAGCTCGTCCACTTTGACATTTGAAAGGAACTCATCGTGCTCCGTTGCGATGCTCAAGATTCGTCAGACATCTTCTCAGATATCCTGTAACATCCCCCCAGCAACGTGTTACCGTTGGGTTCGCGCCAGTTACTTGGCTTCAATGATCCACTTGGAGCTGTGATGATGTGGAGCTGACATTCCCTTCCATGCTTTACGAGTGATAAGGGCCTCTTCACGGGGCCAATCCTGGTAAGAATTCCATTTGTACATCATTTCGTGATATGTCATCCAGCCAGAGCTGGCATGCTTTTGACGTATCACTGCAAACGTATAACACGTGGATCTTATATAGGCGCTTGATCGCATGCGCTGGCCATGTCGTTTTGTCTACTGGAGAGCTGCTTACGTATCGTCAAGTTTGTCTCTCTCCAGCTAAACTTCTTGCCCTGCGCGTTTTTAGCTTCGCTACTCCCCTTGAGTATGACTGGTGTCTTTCAAAGTAACTGTATATTCCGATATGATCTTATCACGAGCTTGTCTGACGCAACATATCCTCGCCCACCAAATGTTCTCCAAAATCCAAAGTGCTAGGGATGTTGCCTTTCTTAGCAGCTTTCCTGAGGACCTCCCGCTATCATTGAAGAATTGTAGCAAGTAAATATCTTCCTTCAATTATAAGCTTCCTCACTTACGATTGTTCCGACATAACAGGCACTCATAGCACTAAGCATGTCATCTACTTGGCGGCGCGTGTAAATCGGCCTGTCCGTCCTATTTTTTCGATCCCCTGCGTATGGCTTTAGGTTCCTCCGCGCCTGCTGTGTTCGAGCTCGTGGAACCGACTCTAGGCTCGAAGGACCGCAATAGTTCTAGAATATAACCCTTAATTCTTGATGATGGTATTGAAAGGAGGTCTTTACCGACGGTATGAAATTTTGGGCTCTATACTCAGTCATGTCATGAGTCTGCGAAGTCCAAAGTCCATCCGTTAAAGACGAATTCGCGTTAGGCGCGTCAAGTGATGCGAAGAAACGTGACATGTCGACATCTAGATTGATCGATGGAGAGGAAGAGGTAGGTGTCATCGCAACTTCCAGGGTATTAAATCCTGCTAACGCTAGGAGAGATTCCGGCACGATGTCTGAACTAGATGTACTATCGGTGTCCTGAACAGTGCCGCAGTTGAGAGCATCGCTGGATGTTGGCCAGTATGAGAACAATCGCTACTTCCCTGCTATCTGTGACGTACCTTTCAGTGAGCTCCCAGGTGCGGCGAAAATTGTTGCATCGCTCGTTCCGAGTGTCTACGAAAAAGAGTTATTGATGATGTCTAATCTACCGAGAGTGGGTAGGTAGATGTACACTTTACGAAGTGCCGCCTGAGGTTGGAGCGCCTCGTGAATGGGGCATCGCAGTTTGGACAATGATAGGCCCCATCCTCAGCATCGCGTGTAAGACTATCGAGGTCCACCGGCTCGTTTTTGCAATGAGGAAGTATCATCGATGGTTGTTTCTTGCACGATCCCTGTGTTATACAACCATGCAACGTTCCAAGAGAGGGTTAAACTGTAAACGATATCCTTGTGACCTGCAGATGCCATGCTGTTTTCATTTGCGTGCGCTTCGATATGACGAGCTTATAAATCAAGATGAATCGATAGATTATGGGTGACTTACCCGGAGTTCGCTGTACATTCGCAAAGATATAACATTTTGTGTTTGTAGTGCTCGAGTCAGCATTTTCGCTTATAAACCATCTCGGCGGAAACCCATTCACAGCGCTTGGCAGTTTAATTGGGGGCATCCCATGACAGCGGTGGTCCTGCTGACAAACACTCACAGTTGCGCCGCATTGACATGGGCCGGAGTGAGAGAACACGGACCAGGCAGTACGTGGGAGAGCAGCCAAGACGCTGGCCCTATATTTTGACGCTCTCTCGGTGGGCAGTGATGGCTGCAAATAGTACAAGACAGGGATGTGGCCATCTTTAGGCAAGTGTTCCCGGGATAGTATGTCTAATAAAAGAATAATCTGATCGATCATCGAAGAGGGTGTGTATCACGTCAAATTGAAACTTATTCGACGTTCCATTAGAGGTGGACGAGATACCATGTCACAAGTTTCCTTTCACCAGCCAGCCAGAGGGTAAGAAAAGAAAACACCTGAGGTCTGC
Organism: Myochromella boudieri; assembly: GCA_018221655.1. Lineage (NCBI taxonomy): Eukaryota > Fungi > Basidiomycota > Agaricomycetes > Agaricales > Lyophyllaceae > Myochromella > Myochromella boudieri. The sequence continues at coordinate 3,459 of JABCKU010000262.1, read as the reverse complement.
CGCCCTGATCATGCCTCGAAGCCGTGGCACTGGTAAGGTCTGCCAAGTTTGTGTGGAGTGAAGTTCTCGATTCGGCGGCTGTTCTGTAATTACAAGGCAACACTGGTAACGGGCGAAAGAGCTGAAGCGCCGGAGGCTGGCGCAGCCCTGGATTCGTAGATAGAAGATCTGAACAGACGGCGGTTATCGCTGCCAGTGGTTATGGTCAGTCACGGCTATGGTTGGATACATTACCACGTGGTTTTCGGCATTTGCCATTCGCTCCGTATCCTTCCTTCAAGAGGTTTTCTTTCAAGCCTTTTCATGAGCGGAGCTTCGTACGCTTAAAACCCTCTTGGCAGGGCCACCCTAGTGACTCGGGAGGGTTGCGCCAGGGCCGGCGGCAACGTCATGTCGGAATGTTCTGAAAGACTGCTACTGTTCGTCACTCCACAATGGAGCACGTCTAGATTTTGGACAACATAATGTATGGCTGCTGGTAGCGATGTGGTCATCCATCAACCATAGCATACTTGTATCGTCAACGGTGAATTCGGTTTGGGTGGGTTGCGGTTCTTCCAGACGAGCACAACCCACGAAAATGGAGCACTTTGAAACGATGGTATATAGCCCTGGTCATTTGGAACCTAATTGCACCGATGTACGTCGCCAACATGGTATAGAATGTGTCGTTGTTCATAACATACTTCAAGTGACATGGCTACTACCCTCTACGTATGTTCGCGCTATGCATTCCAGTTTGCGTTTGTCTGATTTCTTTATGTTCAGTCCGGTGGCCAGGACCAGATCCAACAAGAGTTCGGCTCTTCTCGTTTCGTCACGACACTCGGTGTTGGCTTGTACAATTTCGTGAGACCCCAACTTGCCTGTAAATATGTAATGGCGTGACTCTTATTTCTTTCAGGGGTTTGCAATCGGCCCCCTACTTTACGCTCCTCTTAGTGAGCTATACGGCCGTCAACCAGTCTACATCACCACAGTCGTCACATTTGTTTCTATGGCTTTTGGATCTGCTCTCGCTCCCAACATCGAATCCCTTTTGATATTTCGGTTTCTCGCGGGCGCTCTTGGGGCAGCTGTATTCTCGAACTACGGAGGCTCATTAGCGGATATGTTCACCCCTGAGGAGCGTGGACCTATCGTTGCATTATTCACGCTTGTTTTACAAGGAGGGCCGACTATAGGACCGGTACCCGCATCATACATGGGTCAATATGTCAGTTGGAGATGGATAATGGGTTTGATCGCAATCTGGGGGGCGGTGATTGGAGTTTTTGCGGTGCTTCTTCCCGAGACGGAACCGGGCAAGATTTCCAGATCGATGAAGAAGAAAGAAGAACGGGACGCCAATCACGACATAGAGAAGGATAGCAAATCATCTGTCTCCTTGGCGAAAACTCCACTCAAGCGAAGTTTGTGGGGAAAATCTCTGTTGACACCTCTAGGTAAACAGTTCGTTATCGTTGTAGTCCACTGATTGACCATCTTGAAGTTCTACTTTTCCTCGAACCGATCGTCTTAGCAACCTCTGTTTATCATGCCTTCATCTACGCTCTTCTTTTCATTCTACTCGAGGGCTATCCATTCGTATACAAGCACACCTATGGACTATCTCTCGGTCAAACGGGCCTGACTTTCATATCTCCATGGATCGGAAACGTTCTCGGTGTTGCGATATACTTCGGCTTTTTTAAACGGTCTTATACGGCCGCTCAAATACGTCTCCGCGAGGAAAATGGAAAGCTCCCATTCCCGCATCCGAACCCTACTTTACGTCCAGAGGCCCGCCTTCCCGGAGTTATTCTAGCCGCTGTATTGGTGCCGATCGGCATGTTTTGGTTTGCTGGAACATGTAGCTCTCCCCATTTGCACATCATTGTTCCGCTCCTCAGCGGCGTGCCGGTCGGTATGGGTATGACATTGCTCCAGTTGTCCCTTACAAACTATTATATCGATCTCTATCCGTCACTCTCCGCATCGGCCCTCGCCGCAAACTGTTTCTCCAGGAACGTGCTCGCAACTTGGTTCCCTACTTTTGCTACCCCGATGTATGAGCAGCTAGGAGGCATGCGTGCGAGCCTGGTGTTGGCTGGGATTGCATGTGCAGGTGTTCCTGCTGGTGTGGTGCTATTAGTGTGGGGTAAGAAACTTCGAAGCCTGAGCAAAAGGGCAGTGAAGGAGAGAGAATGGGATTGCCAACGAGGCGGATGGTTAGATGAACATGCTGCGATTGATAAAAGTCTGAGAGCAGCATCCGACAAGACTCAGTGACTTGGTACGTAGATTTACCACTTCATGATGGCGTGAATATTTGACTATTCTGATAAAGGACACAAGGCTTTTTGGAACTCGAGATGTCCCCATTACGATATGATGTGACGTTGAATCACAGAGGTTTGGTTTGACATATGCAACGCAAAACATTATGACGCGGGGTCTTGGCGTTGACAGCGTCCCTGAATATACATAAATCCTTTCGAAATTCGATTGTGACATCATTATAAACGTTCGCCTCCCGTCCCCCAGTTTAAATTTCCAGCCCAGAAGTGTGACGTATGTGGATAAAAATGTATCATCGGGATTCTTCAAAATAATTCCTTCAAGCACTTCACACATGTTTCTGTTTGGTTCAGCACCTAGCCTTCGACTTAATGGGATCACCGTCTGTATCCACCTACATCAGACAGGCCAGCTCCAAAGACGGAGGTCCCGTATTTCTGGAATTGGAGTAAATTGAAGGACGGGGGACTTGGCCAGCTGTCGTGCCTATCATGTGGTGCGACGCATGTTCATGTGGATTTGCCAGCGTAGACATAGAAGCTCGATTACATTGACATCGCACATGGTGTTCGTTATCACGGTGTGTAGAATATTTAGGCTTCTTTGCGGCATACTGAAGAATATCTACTACCACTGGGAGATACGAAACGTCAACTTGAATATCGAATAGAATATTGTAGCATGAAACAATGGTATATCTGCATCCAATTTAAGACAAAATGAGATAGGAAGGAATTATTGGCATGACTGAGAGCTGGTACCGAAGACATTGACCATAACACTTATCATGCAAACCTTCACGGGCCTGTGGCTTCAGCACCAATAGTTGGTACATTGAATTTTGGCAAGAAGGAGCGGAAATATGAACATGATACGGCGCACTGGACACATCGCCTGCATTCCTCCGCTCGAAGCTATGGAAGGCCGGACTGATATGAGAATGGAGGCTCCAACGGCGGATTGAAGAGATGGGGCCCATATTCGGGATTGACAGCATGTTGTGCTTCGCTTGAGTAAGGGTTACATATAAGCGGCCGTAATCGCAGCCCAAACTTGAATTGACCAGGCTTCCAACTTCAAGTAAATCATGTATGAGACATGGCATTGGAAGCATCCTACTAGGAGGTAAACTCGTGATTGGATACTACGGGTGGCAGTGCGGTTACGTAACTTAAAGGG
>JABCKU010000261.1:0-18390 GCA_018221655.1 Myochromella boudieri | reverse complement strand
ACACACCCTCTGGAAACGCTCTATTGCGAGGTCAGCATTCTAGCTAGGTTCTTCATACGATGTATACACAATGTTCATATGTCTACCTTGCTTGCACAAGGAAATAAATGAGGTAGTTGTATTCACAAAAGAGTGGCTCGTCGATCTATCATTTCATTGTACAAAGTCACCGTCAATTGAACGCTGTACAGTTTTGAAGTCAAGGAGTTTAGAGCATTCGATAGTTCATGTTAAATAATGAAAAAAGGCTGGACGTTCAGGGGATTGAACCCTGGACCTTATACAGGCATCTTAGATGCGGATGTTTTCCGTGCTTTGTGCAAAGCATACGCGCTACCACTGCGCTAAACGCCCATAAATACTGCTTCCCACATTATGGATTGATGCTGCTTACAATTACATCTCAAGGCGTGAAAACTAAAATTGAGGTTCGCCATGCTTGTTACTCTCGCGCTCACAGGCTTTTTATAATGAAGTGCACTTTAAATCCAATTTCCCTGGAGAGGTGCTGCAGGAAAAGTCGACGAATCTACATCAAGCTCTCTGAACAACGTCTCGATAGTCTCACGGCTCTCTTTCTCTCCCAAATGCTCCAAAGCTGTATAAGAGTGAGCATGCATCCCATGAGCATTGGGGAATGTAGCACACCTTGGCCTCTACCACCTCCTAAGCTAGCTTCTAGGCCTTCCTCACCACCCCTGGCGGCTATAAGCAAAAGTTCTGCGCCTTTGTAGTCCAGTAGCTCTGAAGTTTCGCAGGTGGAGAATCGCAGACCATACGATTTACGCCCCTTTCCACCTCCCTTGCCAAATACGCCAAACATAATCTCGTCTGGATACTCAGCACCCTTGCTGCGCACTTGCAGCGGGCTAGTCGCTGGCGCCAACGGATTCTTGACTTGCAATACAAATGATGCAGCCTTCCCGATACCCAGTGATTCCTGTACATCCCCAGGATCGGCAGGATGTGAGATGTGATATCCAAAGTGTGTTGTGCGTTTTGACGGAATTTCTGGGTCATTGTTTACGATGGCATAAGCACCTCGAGCTGCAAGTCGTGCGGGGAAGTCGTGCCGTGTACCTTTACACATATGATTGAGTCTTGCCAGAATCACTAGGAGCAGTAGGAATTACCTCTGGTCTTAGTCTCGTATGTCTTCTCTCCCAAACCCTGCTCGAGACCATGTAGATCATCTCCTACGGATGTCACGGTTGCCCAGAAAGTCTGTTTTCGACCCTTTCCAACACCACCACTTTCAGGATTCGGCAACTGCTTTTTACCTATCGTGATCAGGCGAAAATGCTTGTAAGGCTCATCAAGGGTTTCCTGCATGGGAACAGCGTCCGCCCCTGCCTCAAGAAGTACTGTCGGATCCGCTTTCTCATCCTCGTTGTCAGGTGTCCCAGGCTTGGCGTATATACTAAATTCGGGGGGCCGCGGCACCAAAAGCATATGGAAATTCTTTACATCCTGAATGGAGTGAACCTCCTCCAGCTGCACTTTGGGACGATAGAAGAAGTAGATGTGGCCACGCTCAATGGTTCCTGTAAATGATAATCAACTTAGCGTATAAAGGTGGAATCGAACATACCAGTCTGATGAGTGTTTAGTTGCCCCTTTTCATCAAACCTGACCTTCTTCGTTGCAGGTTCCCCATCCTCTTCCTTGACTTCTGTCACTTCCTCAGCAAGTCGTTTGATTCCGCCTGTTTCTGACTTCTCCAGTTTCGTGTCTTTATTCCTACTACTCTGTTCTCTATTCTTTCTGGAAGTTTGGCTTCGCGTAGTGGGCATTGTCGTTGTTTGAAGTGTTCAAGAGCTTCTACCCCACTGCGAGGAAGTTAATTAAGTACATGAGGTGACGTCATATTTTGGAAACTTGAAGGGCCCCCGCACCACCTGCAATTGTATAGCATGCATCGCGCTATTACAGCATTATGTCATCTATCCGCGTGTGCATTATTGTAAGTCATTCGTTAATTTGTCGGTAGGAGGCAGTACAACGGTTTTGGCAGTCTTCCCCATAAATTGTGCATACAAGTATCTGATAAGATCATTGATTCATCGTCCAACCATCAGATTCAAAATGATGACCTACTATTATCTCTTTCCATCATGTCCCATCCAGCAGCACCAACCAGCCTCGAGGCACTGCAGAAATTCCGTTTCGAGAAGATAATCAACGAAGATGCTGTGACTCATAGTCTGATACTCCTTGGAACTCTACCTGGTCCAACCCAAGATGGCATGACTGGGATAGAACGAGTAACAGCAATTGTAAGGGTCGAAAAGACACCATTGGACCCAAACCTCGCAGACGATCTTTTTGCAAACAGCGGATTGGTAAGAAAAGTCACCTTGGAGGGGAGCACTGATATTGTATGTATCCTTTTTTTTGATTTCTCTCTTGATAGCAGCACTCCTATGACGGGAGACTAGTACACATGGCTGTTTGGCTGGCTCGGGGATGAGCGGGAAAGAGACATCAAGATCAACGTGATATGTCCTGCTACAGAAGTTCACATACGCAAGGTACGTATTGGCCATCTCCGGGTAGAAATTCCTTGATAGTCTTGCTATCTTTTTCAGTATACGCAACAAGAGATTGTCATGGTTAGGGAAACGCCAGAATTATACGAGTCCATTGTGAAACCCTACATAGCAGCTTTTCCTGCAAGACGTACACAGTGGTGTGTAACTTCTAGCTCTGTTGCACATAGACATTGGCATTCACGTACCCAGGGTCGAGAATATCCTGCTCGGCCTATCCGAGCAGAACAAAATCCTGCATTCTTCTCCCGATTTCTTGATCCTTCCCGATATGAAGTGGGACGGAAGGACGGTATCGTCGTTATACCTCGTTTGCCTGGTCCAGGATAGAAGTATTCGGAGCCTAAGAGATCTTAGAAAGACACACGTCGGTCTATTAAAAGCAATACGGCACGAGGGAGAAAGAATTGTTCAGGAAAAGTGGTCATTGGGTAAGGGTTCATTGAGGATGCATGTTCACTATCAACCAAGCTACTGTAAGGATATCCATCTATTGAACAAATAGTATCGCTGATCGTCGTGCTAGATCACTTCCATGTGCACATTGTGAATGCTAATCAGGTTGGGATGTTAGGTATGACTGTCGGCCAGGCACATCTCTTGGATGACATCATTTCCCTTGTGAGTATTATACGACGCCACACCACCCCGCACTAAAATGTATTCTCATCTCAGCTTGAGATAGAACCTGACAATGGCCCAGGGATCTTCGAGAAGATGACATTAACATACGGCCTGGGTGATCAACACGGCTTGTTTAAAGCCTTGCACGCGTCATTTGCTTAGACTCTCTTAGACCACTGGTGACATCGACATAATCTGTCTCAATATCAGTACTCGAATGACAAGAGTGTAGTCCCTAAAGTAGAGCGTGGCCAAAACGCATACTCAGTCAGAATGGGCCTTCGGGCCCGGAGAAACGGCAATGCGTATCCTTGATTCTATCAGCGAGAGCCATATTGATATACTGACGGGCTATACGTCTAGGGTTTTGGGCATGAAAAGGTAATTGGATGGCATGAAAAGGTACCTTTATCATATGTGTTTCATGTAAAGCACTTACGGCAACGGATCTCCGGCCTCTTCTCCGCTTGTTCGCGTTCTCCGAGTCAGTCCTAGTCTCACCAAGAAAAATGAAATGCACAGCATCGGACACCAAACTATGGATGACCCATTTGATCGGGTAGCCACATACTTACTTTGACTCACCTGGCTCGATGACACTTGTTGTTGTTGGCTCTTGATATTAACATCGTCCATCGTCGAGTCAGTACTCTGGTTAACCCACCTAACTTGCTCCGATCTAGTCGAAATTGATCAATTTCACATCACCTGTCTTCCCTCAAGACAGTTCACGGCTGTTCGCTGTTCCCTTGTCTCAGAAGATCCATTTGTAGGACGAACCGAATTCCGGTATCAACCACTATAATTAAGCGCTGTGAAAGGACTCGGAAATGTATAAAGTCGTGGATCTAATAGTTCCCTAGCACGTTTCGGTCGTCATGGGGTATCGCGTCCCTTGGATACTTGCCTCTCTCTTCGTTCTCGTCGTACAAGCGACTTTTAATTCTGGGCAGGAACCGCTATATCATACTCCAAACGCTAACCATGATTGGGAGGAACTGAAAGCCGCTCTTGTTGGGCGTATGTTTGAAGGTGTACCGTTTGCCCATCCATGTTTCTCAGAAGGGTTCAACTCTACTGGATGCCTGGCTGTCCGGTCCTCTTACCTTAATGAAGGCAAGTCCCCACGCACATCCAGAGCTTTCCATACATGAACGTACTACGGCCGCTAGTGGCCCGTACGCGGTCACCGTCGGCTTATATTCAGACACAGTGGGAAACATGCCAAACCAAAGACGACCAATGTCTTCTCAGCTACATGGATCCGAATGATCAAAGCCCAATACTGTCAACCAGTCATTGTCGTTTGGGAAGCATCCCAGAACATTTCGTGAGTACTTGCCATGCACAGCTCTAGTAATCAATTGATGACTCGTATTAGATTGATGTACAGTCCCATCATGATGTCGCTGCCGCGTTCCAATTCTCGAAGAGAACAAAAGTGCCATTGGTGGTCAAGAACACTGGCGTGAGCCATAGATACACCTAATACTAATTGTCCAACTTATTCGACTTCCAGCATGATTACAAAGGCCGGAGTAGCGCCCCGCGTTCTTTGGCTCTGTGGGTTCGTTGTGGACACTATTTTTAATAAAATGTTCATAGCCTAACTGATTGGCATCTACAAAGACCCATAACTTAAAGAATGTACGGTTCAACATTCGGGTGATGTCATCTCAACACTGACCATCTGACGTAGGTATCATTTAATCCTACATTCATTCCAGAAGGCTGTTCCAAACCCAGTCCCGGAGTGACCCTCGGAGTAACTCATCCACCACTAATTCCGTAGACCGTTGTTGATAGCTGTAATGTTCATATAGGCTGGCGTCCAGTGGGGTGAGGCTTATGAATTTGCGGAGGCCAATAATATAACACTTGTCGGAGGTGACTTACTTCATAAAGGCATATAAATATGGACGCTAACATCTCCAAAGGCAGTGATCGATCGGTAGGTGTCGTGGGTGGTTGGTTGCAAGGTGGCGGGCATGGAGCGTTATCCAATACAATGGGCCTGGGAGTGGATAGAGTGGTACGCTCACTTCAACTTGATACACGGAAATACACCGACCTCACTTCTTTGTTAGTTACAGTACAAGGTAGTGACGCCTGACGGCGTCTATAGAACTGCCAACAGGTGTCAGAATAAAGATTTATTCTTTGCTCTTCGTGGAGGTGACTCTCTGCTCCTTGTCAGCTCCGCTTATTTCTATTTTTAATTGATTCCTCAAGGCGGTGGAGGTACTTTCGGTGTCGTACTAGAAAGCACTATCCTAGCTTCTCCGCAGGTGACTCTACAAGCGGTCATAGTCACATTCGCCCCGAGCAGCACACTGACACGAGAGTTTTGGACCATCCTTACAGATAATGGCCTCAGGTGGGCAGAGGAAGGATGGGGAGGATTCTCTACGGCCGGTATTGGTATCCTCATCAACCCGGTCATAAGTAAAAGTGATGCGGCTATTTCTGCGGACCCCCTCGTTCAGTTTGGTAAACGGCTCCAGAGCGAAGGGGTACCGGGTGCGCAGGTCATCGTGACAGAGTTTCCAAGCTGGTATACATTCTTCGATGTTTTTACTAAAGACCACGTTGCGGTAAGTGAACGGTCAAGCAAGTACGAGACTGATTATTGAAGGTTCGCATAGGTTGTTGGCTCAAGTTTAGCACTTGCTTCACGTCTGATCAGCAAGAAGAATTTCAAGACAAATTCTGATAGATCTGCCCTTGTATCTGGCCTTCTCGCTGCAGACGCAGCTACACCAGGGCTAATCATCCTGATTACTGCACCATCCTCACACCCTTCTGATGGTCAGACCAGCGTGACTGACGCGTGGAGGTCTAGCCTCTATCACGTTACTGTTGTCTCGCCATGGAACTGGAATGCGACAGTTCAAGAGAAAGGAGCTAGGTATTCAGCAGTTAGCAGGTCTATTGATCATCTCCGAAAAATTACCCCAGATGCGGCGTATCTGGTGAGCACGCCACGTTCATTCAGAGTATGGTTATTCTGATGCCCCATCACAGAATGAAGCGGATGTATATGAGCCCAACTATAAAGGTGAGATGGATACAGTATTTTCAACTCGGTGTATTGAACGGCATATATTCAGAGGCTTTCTGGGGGAAGCACTACTCTGAGTTACTGCGCATCAAGAAGAAGTAGTGAGTATCCCCCATCCTTCCTGTTGAGCGAATATTGACTGTCCCCAGTGATCCTCATCATTTGTTGGATTGTTGGCAATGTGGTAAGCATCGCACACACGCATTTTTCTTACTTCCGTGTTTCGTCTGTCCTGAACGTCAGTACTCGCTTTAGTCGGATGGGATCCCAAGTCTCCTCGATTTTCGTGTTATCTGGAGCCGGAGGGCGAACTTGGCCACATGGAATTATAATAATAATTGGCATACGAGGGAGAGTCTTTATCAAGCGATAGTATCACGGGAATGATTCCGGTCCCTTTTGTAGGTAGATTATCGCCATATAATATACGATAGTTAGTGATAGCGCGAGTAGAAGTGAAATAAAGTCTAGGGGGAAAGATGCTAATTGTACTAACACCGCCCTGTTGGCGAATTTTCGTAAGACCAGCAGAAGAAATGGTAAGGAGATTCGAACAACACGAAATGTACCTTCTTCAAGCTCATGATAACTAGATTTATGACGTCATTCAATTAGCATCCATCTCTCCTTCATCGGTGAATTGAATGTTGCAGGGCAGCGGGCATATCCCTCTGCTTTTGGGAACGACGGTTCTTTCCAGAACATCCAAGTCTCCACGATGTCCTAATAACAACGATGAGTCAAATAGTAACATATTCTTGTATGGTGTCGGTCTACCTTTTTTACTCCAAATACTAACGCAGTAAGGACGGGCACTGATAATGATTAGTCAACAAGAGTTGCAGTTTCGAGGAAATCATTATACTGACGGGCTGTAAGAACAGTACTACATGCTGTGACGGTGTTTCCCACGCGGGAGATGATGTAAAAGTGGATCCTTGGTACAACACACCTCAGTAACAAAAAAAAAGCAGCTTGTGAAAACACTCACCCGATCCCAACGGCGGAGATAAGTGTGAACAGTACAAGGCGAACAAAGGCAGAAACTGAGATGTTGATACTTGCTCCACGTTGGAACACGACCCAATGACGACGAATCATCAGTGCCACAAAAACTAAACGGCGCTACGTTTTCATCTTCACAGTACAGGCACAAGAAAAGAGTTAGTTACTTTCGAGGGGGAACAAAACGATTCCAGATAAAAAAATCATGATCACGGTTGTCAGATGCCTATGAGGCTGATGAGGCCTGCCATGGGAGGGGGGTGAGGTGTAGTTACAATGCGTGACTGTCAATGCCGCAGAAGAAATGACTTGGATCGCGTATTACCACCGAAGGAACCTGCACAATCTAGGATACTAGGTTGAATATACACGCACCTTGTTTTAGAGGAAGACTCACGAGGAAGGTCATAGAAAAAACGACAACAAATATGGCCCATGGAAAGTAAGTGAGCTGAATCTTTGCATGAATACTGCGAATGTACAAGGTAGTGTACGGCGAGACATACAAAATTGATCAACCTCCCCTCAGTCTCTTTCCCCCAATACACAAGGGATAACATTTGTAGACAGAACTGGAGAGCATATCGGTACTTGGTCAATAAGAATAATTTTATGGGCGAACATCAACGGTGAAGCAGGCTGAGCCAACGATGCATCTAACAATGGTAAGCGTTAGCTATGGATGCAAGGATCTCAACAATTGGCGTACAAAAGCGACGTTGCTGTCGTTAATGCTGCCTGGAAGAAGCAGAGTCCGAATGGTGGTTGATCACCCGTCTGGTTCCCAACCAGAAGTACGTATGAGATAGAGTACAGTATCCACGAGATGACTAAGCTAAACCATGTCTTCCTCCGATAAATGGTTGGGGATAGAAGAGGAGGTACGAGCAGAGCAACATTGAGGATAACGCCAAGGAAGGCGAGGGCGTCGAATATATCGACCTTTATCTGTAGAAACGGGTCGTAATCCAGCTCCTCGACGGCCCTGTGAACAATATCGGGCATCCTGGAGGGTGGACGGAGGCAGTAGATACGAGAGCCGGTGGGAAGCGGAATAGAATAACCGATCATGTTTTATATTGCTACGAAAATGGAATCGCAGGACAAGTGACCAAGGGATATGGCAAAATCAGGAGAGTCAAGAGATTGGTCCCAAGAATGGCCGCCTGCCTGCACCCAATTCGGTATCTGGTTGTATCTAGAGGTGGAGCATCTGCAAGATGACACCGTGGCATGTGGACTAACAGAATCGAGCCAAATTAAGAACATATCAAAAGGGAGTGTGTGCATATTGGTTTTCTAGAGGGAAGGAAGGCTTGGTGGGTGAAATTGGCGATCAACCGTGGTAACCGGACTGAAGCTTGTGGTGGATAACTCGACCACATATGGTTTATATCGCCAAGCATGGATTTAAGTCAGTCTGCAGCATATCGGACACAACCGGTTGGCTCATGGCTTCGCTGGAGACATTGGGAGAGTTTGGCGGAGTGGTCAGCTTGGTGAGGCTTGGTGACACGCGGTGTTCAAGTTGCGGTCACAGTGCTAGTGGGTTGAATTTCTTCAGATATTACGTAAGCAACGCCGCCCCAAGTTTTACGCATGCTTGGATTATTGTAGTACCTCCCCTCAACTTCAAAGGGAACAACGATTACTAGGTTGATTCCCCTATGATGACCCGCTCGCGTTAGGTTTAAGACCCAGCCACATTTTATTCATGATGCATTTCAGGGAATCGTGTGCCACTAGCAGGTGTCAACACAAGGCTGACGACCGACCGCCACGGTGAAGCGATAGTATCCATTCACAAAACTGGGACATTAGATTAGTCCATAGAGATCCGAGAATAGGAACGTATTTTTGGGTCACATTGTTCGTCAAAAGCCTATATTTATATGATAACTTGATTCAAGTTCACAATGTCATTCAAGTAACATCCATCTCTGCTTCGTTGCTGGTGGTGATATTGGAGGGCAACGGGCATAATCATCAGATTTTTGGAACGTCGGTTCCCTCCAGAACATCCAAGTCGCCACGATGTCCTAACAGAAAATAAGTCAACCGGTAACATATTCCTGTAGGCTGTGGGTGTCCTGCCTACTTTTTTAACTCCAAATACTAGCGCAGTTAGGACGGGCACTGGTAACTGTCAGCCAGCCACTCTAGCGGAACACACATTATACTGACGAGCTGTAAGAGTAGTACTGCACGCCGTGACGGTGTTGCCTACACGGGATATAATATAAAAGTGAATCCTTGATATAGCCCAAGTAAGCGAAGGGGAGGAAAAAGAAGCTTTGGAAAACACCCACCCAATACTAACGGCGGAGACAAATGTGAACAGTACAACCCGAACAAACGCAAAAACTGAGTGGTGGACCTTTGCGTTACTTTTATATGCGGTCCAATGATGGCGGATCGTCCATGTTACATAAACTAAACGGTGCAGCGCGTCAGGGTTTTCAAATCCGGACATTAAAATAGAGCTACTTACTTTCCAGCGGAAACAGAACAATTGCAGACAAAAGAATCATGATTACGGTGGCCAGATGCCTATAAGGTGTGTGAGATCCGTTGTTTGAGGGATGGGAGAAGTTTTACAATGCGCGACTATCAATGGCGCAGAAGAAATGACTGTAAGCGCGCATCACCAACGAAGGACCCTCAACGAGCTTGAGTAGTACTGTATTAAATATATGCGTTTCAATTTCAAGAGGGGAACTTACCAGGAAGGTCATAGTAAAAGCGACGACAAATATGGCCCATGGGAAGTAAGTGAGCTGAATCCCTGCGTCGGTACTGAGTGTACAGGTATCACATGGGTGGAGCGTACAAAATTAGTCAACATCCCTTCAGTCTCTTTTCCACAATACATAAGCGATAGTATCTGTAAGCAAAACTGGAAAGTACGTTGGAACTTGGCGCTAATTCGTCAATAAGGAGGAATTTTATGGACGGACATCAACAGTGAAGCAAGTTGAACCAACAATGCATCTAATAACGGGCAGCGTTAGCAATAGGGGCCCGTGTTATCAGCAGTACACTTACAAAATCGATGTTGATATGGCTAGTGACGCCTGGAAGAAGCATAGTCCGAATGGTGGTTGATCGCCAGTTTGGTGCCCAACCAGAAGGATGTACGAAAGGGAATATAATATCCATGAGATTATGAGGCTAAACCAAGGCTTCCTCCGATGAATGGTTGGCGATCGAAGAGCAGGTATGAGCACAGCAACATTAAAGACGACACCAAGGAACGCTAAGGCGTCGAAGATATCGATCTCTATGTGCATGATTGAGTCATATTCCTCGATGGCCCGGAGAGCAATACGAGGCATCCTGGAGGGAGGGCGGAGGCAATAGACGAGGCCAATAGGAAGTGAAACAGAATTAACGGATCGCATCTTATAGAAAAGGCCATCACGAAGGCAGTGACTCACGGCAAGGAGTGGCAGAATTCTACTGAAGAATCACAAGATCGGTCCTGAGAATGGCCTCCTGCTTACATCCAATCCGGTATCTGGAAGAGATGGTCGAAAATAATTGAGCAGAAATGTGATGATCAACGGTAGCAGCCGGGCTGTACACTTATGGCGGATAACAGCTGGACAAATATATCATCGAGCGTAGAACCAACACGCCAGAATGAGTCCGAAGCGGCCATTTGGCCTATGACTGTGATGGGTAGACATTGAAAGAAATCGGCCGGCCTGGTGATGGTGGTTCAGAAGCAGAGCTTACATAAGCGCACCACGAGTCTCTTGAACAAATTCACATCCAGCATCTGTGTTTTCCAAACCAGTTAGACTCGAATGATATTGATTTAGTTTATGGAAATTAGACAAAAAGAATATATGCTGCAGGTACCGTTCGTCAAAAGATGTCCGTACGATAACTGGATTGGTGATGTTATTGAAGTAACATTCGTCTCTCCGTTGTTGTTGTTGGTGGCGGTGGAATTGGAGGGCAATGGGCATATCCATCGGCTTTTTGGATTATTGGTTCTCTCCAGCACATCCAAGTCGCCACGATATCCTAACAATGGAAATAATTCAACGACTAACATGTTCCAATAGGAGTTTTACCTACTTTTTTAATTCCAAATACAAGCGCAGAAAGCACTGGCACTGATGACGATTGGTCAATGAAGCTGCAGATTGCGATTTTGTGGAACGTGTTCAAATACTGACGAGCTGTAAGAACAGTACTACATGCCGTAACGGTATTTCCTTCCCGAGAAACAACGTAAAAGTGGACCCTTAATATGGCTCGTCTAAGTAAGATAAGAAAGAGATGCTATGGGAAACACTCACCCAATACTAGTGGCGGATACGAATGTAAACAGTACAACTCGAACAAACGCAGAAACTGAGAGATCAGTATTTGTTCCAGGTTTAAACAAGACAAAATGACGGCGGATCGTCAGTGCCACATAGACTAAACAATGCGGTACATTCAGAGTTTCCAATACAAGCACTAGAATAGCGTTACTTACATTCCAAGGGGAACAAAACGATTGCAGACAAAATAATCGCGGTCGCAGTTGTCAGGTCTCTATGGGGTCTATGAGATCCGTCTTGTGAGGGGATGGGAGCGGTTTTACAATGCGTGGTTATCAATGGCGCAGAAAAAATGACTTTTATCGCGTATCACCATCAGGGGAGCCTGGACCATCTTGAGGTACTGGTTTGAATACATGCGCCCCAACCTTTAGAGGAGGAGTACCCACCAGGAAGGTCATGGAAAAAACGACAACAAATATTGCCCATGGAAAGTAAGTGAGCTGAATCTTTGCATTAATCCTGAGTGTACAGGTAGGGTACGGGTGGGACATACAAAATTGACCAACCTCCCCTCGGTCGCTTTCCTCCAATTCACGACCGATAATATCTGTAAGCAGAACTGGAAAGCGCATTGGCGCGTTGGCGCTTATTCGTTAATAAGGAAGAATGATGGACGGACATCAACAGTGAAGCAAGTTGAACCGACAATGCATCTGTTAATGGACAGTGTTAGCAATATTAATGGGCTAGTGGTCTCAGCAAAAGGCATACAAAAGGGATGTCGATATGGCTAGTGCTGCCTGGAAGAAGCAGAGTCCGAACGGTGGTTCATCGCCCGTCTGGTGCCCAGCCAAAAGGAGATAGGAGAATGAGTATAGTATCCATGATATAACGAGGCTAAACCAGGTCTTCCTCCGATAAACTTTGGCTGGGGATCGAAGAGCGGGTATGAGCACAATAACATTGAAGATGACACCAAGGAGCGCTAAGGTGTCAAAGACATCAATCTTGATATCCAGATTCGACTCGTACTCCTCGATGGCCTCCGGAATATTGGGCATCCTGGAGGATGGTTAACGTTGTAATAGATGAGGCCGATAGGAAGCGAAACGAGTTAATGGATCCCATCTTATATAAGTAATGCGGCGGAAGGGGCATCACAGCAAGTGATCCAAGAGTAGCAGGATCTACTAAAGAGTACTAAAGAATCATCGCATCGATCAATAAGGATGACCTTGCTTGCAACCAATTCAATGACCAGAAGTGGAGCATCAGTAATATGATACGGCCACGCATCGAAGAAAGGTGTGTGCAGATTGGTTTTCTTGAGGGTAGAGCTTCATACGAATGGTATACTGCATGATTGACGAAGTACTTGACATTCATCAGAAATTCATGAAGTTGGCAATCGACCGTAGCAACCGGGCTATAAATGGGTAACGGCATGGCCAATACACATATCATCGAGCATGGATTCAAGGCGTTATAACAAGTCCGAAGTGACCGTTTGGCCTATGGCTGCGCTGGACAGACATTGGAAGATCCTTGGTGACATGGACACACGGTAGGGTGACCAAATTCTATTGAATAGAGTTTACATAAGCGGCACTGCCCCGGTTACGCGTATGGGCGCCCCTGCCGCTACACAGTTAAAACCACCATCAACTTCCAGGGGAATGTACATAGACTTTGATTCCCCCTTCTTTGCTTTTTGCTTTCTTTCTCTTGCGCTGGGCGCACCTTTGGATGTTTTTTCTCTTCTTTCTTGCCTGTCTGTATTGCACCACATCATTTGGACTAGCTCAGAATGGACGGGGATTCGATATTCCAATCCAACGGCGCGCTCGGGCTCTAGGCAAGAATTACAGGAGGGGTGACATTAGCGGTTCGACCGGTCTTGGTGATAATGCAGATGTGTACGTGGCAAGCCTCTCCACAAAGTTTGACGCGATATTGAATGCCAGGATAGTCTGTACACTGTTCCCATCGAGCTTGGTAGCTCGGTCACCGCGGTCAACCTTGGTTAGCAGTCTGTCACATCCTGTTTGCAATAACAGTATGGTGACATTTTCGCTTTAGACACGGGATCCAGCGACCTCTGGGTCGTTTCCGATGTCTGTCAAGCAACTGCGTGCCAGGGATCATCTGTGACGCGATATCCATTCTCAAAAGCGAACAAAACAGGGACAGACATCGCTTTAGTCTATGGTGACTCTACAACAGGAACATATGCTTCTGGTGCCGTCGGGGTCGATACCGCAACCGTCGCCGGAGTTGCCATGCCCAATCAAGCTTTCGGTCTCATTAATGCGACGAATAACCGAATCGTACAGTTTGATGCCGCTGGAATTTTCGGTCTTGGTTTCCCTAGCGGAAGGTAAGGGCGTAGCGTTGTCGTTCACAGGTTTCAATTCTCACCATATCTCAAAGCAAAATCCAGGAAGCAAGAACAATAGACAAAGTGCGTTGTGCCCGGCTATGGAGTAGAAAATCCTTTTGACTTCGCTTCAAGTACGGCCCGATGAAGACAACTGACGACTTTCTTCGCGAGACATATGCCGATGGTCCTTTACTGGCAAGAATGGCCATGACAAATGAACTGAAAATGCCTATGTTCAGCGTATGTGGTATCTACTGCAGCTGAGGACTATATTCTGATAGCAATTCAGATTTCCTTGCAGAGAAGTACCGTCGATGTCAGCGGCCAAGGGATGCTTACCGTCGGAAAGCTTCCTAATGGCGTCGATAACTCGTCGCTGACTTGGGTGCCTGTGCGGTTGTACAGCGTAGATGATGGAGGACTTCGACCACCAACTTTCGCTCCCAATGAAGTAATTTACTCCTCCATTCAAACGAGCAACGCGGGCTTACTTTTTATACACTATTTTTAGGTGTATCCTTTGTGCGTAAACCTCTTATACGATTGTTAATCCATGGGGAAGACTCACACTTGAACCAGCCGTTGGGAAATCGACATTGAGGGCGTTTTTCTTGATGGTAAAAAACTGCCGGAATCTACAATACCGCCCATTGGTGTCAACCCTGGGCGTGTCACGGCGCTGATCGATACTGTACGCTTCTCTGACAACAGTCTATTCAAAACGTTTGATCCTATCTTATTGCTGTAGGGCAATTCAATTTTGCGAGGTCCCGAAGACACAGTGAACACTATTCTAAAAACGGTCGCGCCCACATACGATCCAACAAATTCTGGAGTGGATCCATCCCTTCCATGTGCAGTACCTCACACACTGGCTTTCCAGATAGGTGGAAAGGTACACCATCACAATCTTCACTATGATAAGCACTTTAACACTGACCCACCTGATGACCAGATGTTCCCTGTGGATCCCCGTGATTTCATCAGCCCCAACGAAGATATCGACGGCGACACTACAAATTGTATTGCAGATAACCTTGTTGCTACAGATGCCCCTCGTGCAGGGTCACTTTTTCGGTGGAGTCTGGGTGATCCATTCATGAAATCGTTAGTGCTGGAACTTTTCTGAGTTTATGCTAAGTGCTGATTGACCCATCAGAAACCTGGTCGCTTTCCATTACGGTAATCTCACACATCCTTCGGTTGATCCTCCTCGCATCGGTTTCCTCTCCACTGTCCCATCCAACGCAGGCGACCTGCTCAAACAAGCCGTGCAAGATGCTCAGAAGAACGGAGGACAATTCGAAGGTCAGTCAATCTGCACATCTCCTAAAGCACACGTTGATCTTCGTCGATACAGAAACTGTAGTTCTTGCTCCCACCGCAAGTGCTGCCGCTGCGCCTCAGAAAACCATAACACGGACACGCTCCGGTATGATTACTCGGACAGTCAATGCCAACAGTGCCCCTACGTTTACGACGACGCCATCACCATCACCATCACCCAAGTCGACTAAAAATAATGCTGCTTTCACTCATGCCCCTCTTGTCCGGTTCTATCCTTTCTTCGCTGTATTATTTATACCTTTACTGTTTTAATCAACTGACTAATCACAATCGTTTAATGACTGCAAAAAATCGTTATCAATTAACATCGCTGGTGGCGGACTACAGTAGACTTTGTGTACTGATTATACAGCCCAAGAGAACCAGCAACTAATCAAGCCATAGGCCACTCTGTAAACTCCCCTTGTCCAAAGCGGAAAAAACTAATACTGCCAGTATCCACGACAGCAATGACAATGAGCTTCTTCCCTGCTTTCAGAGCCATGAACGGGTGTGGTCGTCGAACTGGACCCACGATCGGCAATGGATTACGAGGAAAAGCCCAGGGGAACAAGCGCTGGAGCAAAGACGGCGGTGAAGAATTGCGGGGCAGAGAACGTGGTGGACGTGGTGTTGGAGCGGGAGTAGTAGGTGGCTGAGGTATAGTTGTATTCGCAACAGTAGTAGAGGCAGGCTCTGCTAGTGGTGCCGTAGATGGCAGGGCAGACATTTTAGACACAGCGGCGGCCTGGGCAGGCAACGGCTGACGTTGTCTTGGAAGAGGTGGTGGCAGCTCGGGTAGGATGTCGAACAAGTCGGTCAACTCTTGTAGAGTAGGCATTGGTGTCGTTCTTGCACTATAAACAACCGATATTGAGACACATCTCCACAGATGTGAAATATACGTACTTTATGACAACAATCTGGAAATCGGGTAATGGAGGGGCTGATCTCTTGAAAGGTGTTGACGGCTTGTAAAGGTTGTAGAATATTTGGTACGCCGAGTTATTCTTTGCCTCTAGGCGCTTTTCTGTGTCTGGGTGGTGTAAGGCGACTTTATGACCAGCTGACATGAATCGCAAGGAGCGAAAGAGGGAGGCTGTAAAAGTTGGTTGAATAAATTGAAGGAAGAATTACGATGAATGACTGACCATAGTTCTTGTCATGATGCAACCAACGGCTTATTCGCAGAGGCCGCCACCAATCGAAAGGCTTCTCCAACAGACGAAATATTTTTGAGGTCCAAATCGGAAATATGGAGAATATCGTCCGAAGCAGAGACGGCGTAGTTTTGGTGCCGGGAGAGCTCGTTTTAGACGGCCATGGTGGAGGCTGCGGATAATATGAGGTTGGAGGGTTCGTCCGGGTTACCGCATATCCTAATCGCTTGAGGTATGTATAAACCTATACCACGCCTTAAACGAAATGCATATATGTATATCGACGACGATACATACCTGTAGTTTCTCCAAAGTAAGGCCCTCAACTCCAATCATCTCCGCATATACTTGCTGGACGGTCATCGGTGCTCCACCGACATTGTCTAGGCTAGAGCCGGAAAGGTTCAGATTACATTCCTTCCAACAAAACAAGGAGCCTCGTTCCACAAGGTAAATAGCTTCCTCCGGCAACAGTTCTAGTCGCTTCTGAACTTTCTCGATGCCGTTTTCATTCAACACTGATCTGGGAGCGGAGTGTCCCATGGAGGAAAAGTGGATGCCTTTTGCTAAGGTGACATGGGCTCGGCCAATATTGGGGTACCACACTGCATAACTGACGGCTTTGCTAGTGTAACACAGTAGGTTGTTATTCGAGTGAAAGGATATGGCATAATCTAAATACCTGGATATAGTGCGACTTGCTCTCAACGCGTCAAACATTGCAGATCTTGCATGATCCAAGACATGGACTTGTAGGCCAGATCCGCCACCAGGCTTGGGTTCAAAGTCTTTTTCACCTCTCTTGGGTATCACAGGCCGTGCAACACCCGGCCTAAAAAAAGGTTAAGAAGTTGTTGTGTAGCCTAGAAAGTGTGACTCTTACAGTTTCGTCCAATCGAGACCACCTTCTTCATCGTCTGACTGCTCTTCATCCAAATCTTGGTCGTTGCTAATGGGTTTCGGAGGCAATGCAACTGGTTCTTCGTAGGAATCGTCCATTATAAAGTTTCGAATGGTTTTTGTCAAATCGGGGTAGCATAGGATGTTCGTGTTTGGCGCTGGCTTTGCAGCCAAATAGTTGTCAAATTTCAAGTCGCGTAGCGTAGTCGCGTGCACCACTTCCACCACATTCCATATTGCTATTAGTATAAATGCCGAATCGACTCTCATATTATTAAATGAACCGCTGTCTTATCATTCCCGAGATTTCTTTGCGAGCAGTTCGAATGGGTTAATACGCTGAAAAAGATAGAAACAGATGCCTTTCTATACTGTCTAGGACATTGTCATAAGTACTCTCACCAAACCCGTACTCAGCCTCCTGTGGTCGACGCTCCCTAGTTTCTTCCCATTTTGACGTGCATGCCCACAGATTTACGAGTGATACAAGGTGTAACATTTGTGCGCTTTTTGTACTACTTTGCCAAGTTTAAATTCTCGATTATAGAAATTTAGGAGAGAGATGAGGCCGACCGATCTAGTGGAATTGCGAAGAATGACTTATTTTGCCCGTTCGTCCGGTCAGGTTTTCTGGCTCTACTTTCCTCCCTTGGAAACTTTGGTCTGCTAAAGTTTATTCGTTGCCTTCGGTTCGCAAACCTCTTTCCAAATATCCGCCAACTCTGCTGGGACAAGCACGTTCTCAACAATGCTCTCCCATATATCCACCTATTCATGGGGCCCAATCTCTTCCACTTTTATTTCCATTATAACGATGGGAAGGCCTCCATTGCACAGGAATCATGCGACTAATGTCACCTGGTTCAGCCTTGTTGAGCATTTATTTCAGTGCAACAAAATATGCCTCTGTTGTGGAGTAAGACAGAGCTTGCGAAATCACTGAATGCAAGATGCCTGTCATCGTCTCTCCAACAACTGGGGATGGACGACTATGGTCCATTAGACACTGTTTCCCCAGACATTGTGGATGAAAGGCTGCCGTCTTCTCGGCGAGCCTCACTCAGTCTCACTATCAGACAGGACAATAGTATCTTCGTTGTGCAGT